>JAPFFP010009405.1:0-50014 GCA_026153255.1 Solanum medicagineum
TGCGACACTATGGCTCCTGTAAAATCCATGGCCATAGGGTTCAACCTATATTGATTCAAACCATATGCATTTTCGTCGAAATCCATATGGTATAGTCTATTCTCCCTTTGAGGTGGTTCTCATATCTACCCACATCTTCATCGTGTTGACCAATAGCTTTATTAATCATGATGTCCTCATTTTCTTGGGCCATTCTTGCAATTCGATAGATCTCCAAGTTGATTGGAACTAAGGGATTACCTCAGCTCCTTTTGTTGGGCATATAAACCTAATACACCCTGCGATATAAACCAAACAACAAAAACAAAAACAAAAGTAAAATACAAGAGAATGTAGAAATTAACACTTGAATTAATTGGTAGTGAAATGAAGTCAAAAACCTAGCCGTATTCCCCAGCAACGGCTCCATAAATTTTGATGTTCATGATCTAACACTAAAACAATCACTATCAAGTATAAACCTAACTAGAGGTTAGTGTTGAATCAACAGGGAATACGGGGTATGACCAAATTGACTCACCAATAATCATTTCAAGTACCAATCGACTATATTCTCTAGAATGGGGGGGTTTGCAAATACAAATGAAATAGCTACAAAAACTATACTAATAATCATGAAGAGACAATCAATTTGAGGAACAACTTGGGAAATAAGTTCCCTATGATTCACTAATTCAAATTTCCCGGATAACATAACCATAATTGAGAAATTCCATGCAGGATGTCAACTTAGGTTCTTCCAGCCCTCTTGTAAAGGTGAAGGTCGAATTTCGCCATGGCGATCGGTCGGCAACCATGGTGTGCCAACTAACCGTTACCCACTATCCTAGTCAACCTCTTCTTGGTCGGGTTTGATCGATTAGATGAGAACACATCAATATAATCTTGTCATCCATTTCTTTTTGCTATTCATATCTACCTTGGTTGGGATCATGACACTATGCGGGGTTTGGTGTTGGGCACTATCAAACAACAAGCATTCCAAAGGAAATGCACCACACAAGCAATTGCCCAGTAAAATAAATGTAGATAATCCGGGTCATTAGAAACTATCTACTCATAGTTCCCACAATCCCAAGTTGTGGGGGTTTAGCTACTCATTGATAGGTCAAAATCACAAACAATGAATAGAGTAAACATCATTGAGAAATTACCCAAAGAAAATGAAGAACAAAAATCACTTTGGTGTTGAAATCACAAGCTTGAATAATGGAGCTGAGTTACAAGTGATTTAAAATCCCAAAATTGGATCTTCAAAGTAAAATCATAAGTATCTACACTAAACCCTAGAAAAATGTCTCTACAATATTCTTAGAATAATCTCTACAATTTGCTTCTCCTTTAAAAACCCTAACTTAAACTATTGATATTATTTTAAAAAAAAGAACTTAACATAAATAAGAAAAGTTTGGTTGGCAGCAATTATGATTCGTAGGTACGACTAGTAGGGTGACTTACGAGTTGTAATCGGGCTTTCGTAATCAGCACTTGACATTTTGGATTTGACTGCTATGATCCATACTACAAGTCATTGTCTAGGGTATGACTCATAATGTCTTCTCATAGTCCAACCTTGCATTTCTTGATCTAAATTAATCACACTATTAATCAGTACGAGGACCTCTTCTACGAGTCATAGTGGGGACTACAACCCATACTCTGAGCTCGTACGGTTGACTTCAATTTCTCAGATGCTTATTTTTTGAAGCTGTTAATTACTACGGTCGTCCCATATGACTCATAGCTTGGTTTACGTCTCGTAGTAGGTCTTGTAGGTGCTTAACTTTAATCAAAATCTTCTACTTTTCCCCAAAATCAGACCAACCTGCATTTTCTTCAAAAACAAACACAAAACACATAAGAACCATAAAAAGTCTATTGAGAACATACAAAATCCCTTGTTATGGGCATCAAATATACTGTATTTTGACGGCACATCATCAGGCACGCATATCTAACTTTATTTTCTATGTAGCCTTACTCTCAGGGCTATGGCTCTACTACACTTTCACTAAAGCGATCTCCTTAGTCCTCAACATCCTCACCTGCCTGTCTAAAATGGCTACCCGCTGCTCCTCATAAGTCAAATCAGGGCTTAACTCAACTGAATCCATCGAAATCGGATGAGACTCATTCGGAATATAACATTGCAATATCGAAACATGGAACACATGATGTAGTGAAGGCACACTGGGTGGCAAGGCAAGTCCACAAGCCACCTCCCCACTCTATCAAGAACCTCAAAAGGAAAAATGAACCTTGCACCGAGCTTGCCCTTCTTCTGAATCTCATAACTCCCTTCATATAGGAGATATTCAACCAAACTATGTCATCAACCATTAGATCCAAAGGTCGAACCCACCTATCGGTATAGCTCTTTTGGCGACTCTAGGCAGTCACCAATCAACTCTGAATAAACCGTACATACTCAAGATCATCCCTTAACATATCAACACCCATGCCCATCATCACTACTTTGTTAAACCAACCTATGGGCGATCTACATCTCTGACCATACAAGACCCCAATAGAAGCAATTTGAATGCTCAGAAACAACTGTTGTTGTATACAAACTCTACTAAGGCCAAATGCTAGTCCTACTTAGCTCCAAAATCAATAGCACAGGCTCAGAGAATATCCTCTAATACCTAGATCATCCTCTCAGACTGACCATTGGTCTGAGGGTAAAATGTTGTACTCAACTCCAAATGAGTACCCAACCCATGATGTAAAGCCCTCCAAAATTGCGAAGTAAACAATGAACCTTGATCTAACATAATGTATACTGGGACCCCATGAAGTCTCACTATCTGACTAATATAAAGCTAGTCCTGACTCTCAGCAGTATATTTTGCTTTTACCTGAATGAAATGCTGGAACATGGTCAATTGATCCATCATTACCTAAATAAAATCAAAATTCCTAACAGCAGGAGGTAAGCTAACTACAAAGTCCACGACAACGCATTCCTACTCCCATTTAGGAATGGGCATCCTCTAAAGCTTTCCACGAGGCCTCAAGTGCTCCCACTTGATTTTAATGACCCGGACCTAGGGCCTAGACGTGACACGATGAATGGGGGACCCAAAGGGACCCCAAATAAGCCTCTTAAGATATCATTACACATCCTTGGTCGCGGAAGCAATTTAATGATAATAAGAGAATAGAATAAGGGTAAAGGGACTAAGGGAGTCTTTCATGGATCAAAACATATAAGCATCAAGAGAGTCAAAGCTTAAAGCATCATTACATAACTTTTCTAACAACACCTCTAGACTTAGAGTTTAGCGGGGGCCAAGACAACTTTTCGGGCTCACCCTCAAAATCAAAAGCATACATCAAAGGAAAGAGAGTCTTTTCATAACATAGTCTTTTCATAATGTAAGATCAAAGACATCGACCCCGGAGTTAAGGACTTACCAAACTTTGCTTTGATGATATTACTAGCCACGTGGAGGAGAAGGATGATCAAGTGGAGCTCCGGTTACTACCTTGTAACATCATTTAGGGATAGAGTATGCGTTAGTACATTTGAATGTACTAAGTATGTATGATGTAATGCCACAAGAGATAAGCAGCATAGTCAAAATGCATAATTAGGAAATGGATGAGCATATAAAAATATGGCATCCATGAATGATGCTTGAAGTAAACATTCTTATATAGAATATATTACATATGTAGTAAGAGACCATCATTATAGAATCCAATGCCCACCATCCCCTTGGAAAGGTGATTGAGGTATCAACCCCTTAATTTGGTTGATGGTTGTCAGACCCTACCATCCATGGTGATTGAGGTATAGCATTCCCTTAACAAGGTGTGGACAACTTGCAAAAATATAGATAATTGCATGAAATCAACCAATAAATACATTCCTTTCAACATCATATAATCACTTGACTCATAGGCCATGCAATAGATCATCAATAACTCAAGAACCCTAAACCGGACATTTTATCAAACACTTGGCGGGTGTATGATGCTATTTCAAAATCATGCAATTCAAGAGTGAAATTATGTCAGAAAATATAATGTAAATCAACCCACCAATACTTGGTAACACCCACATAAAGATACATTGAAATCGTTCATCAAATCTCATCATAAAACATAGATTCATAGCTCAAAACATGCTTAAACCATCACACCCTTTTATGAAAACCCAACATAGTTCATAGCCAAATCTATAATAAGTATGACCCATAAGTAAATCAACTTGGAAACATACAATTTATGTAAAAAGGAAGGTTGGGCACTATGGGCGAAAGGACCCAATGGTTGAAACCCATATGCCTTAACTTTGGAGAATTACTTGATGAAGATTTGATTGAGAACTTCATGATTGAATGAAATCCCTAGATCTGGAATGAGATTGGGGCATAAGAAGTTTTGGTGAAATATTTGTCCAAGTGTTACAGAAGGTTTTGGGGAATGTCTTGTATTATATGGTGTTGAAAAATGACCCAAGTAAAAGTGTTTTAAAACATGGAAAGGATTAGGCCCAAGACCTCAAATCCTTAGGCTGAAATTAAAAAGAAACTGGCAACAAAAAATACATTGGCACGGACCCTTACTGTTTTGGCAAAAATTTGAAAAACTAAAATTTTCTATGGTATCTCTAAAATCGTGGTTAGACACATGTCCCACTCAATTTTTCCCCTTGATCGCGAAAATGAAGTCGAATTTTTGGTATCACACACATTTTGAGATATATGATAATTACGATTATGGGCACTTCCGAGGCACATTTTCGGACACTTTTTGGGGTTGTTTCAATATCTCCCCCTTGGGAACATTCATTCCTGAATGTCAAAGAAACGTATATAAGAGAAATAATTAAGATAATTTCAGCCCACTCAAGAATGCAACAATGCACTTAAACATCATTTCAAAAATCTAAACATAAGTGTCAAAATCACCGTGAACTTGTCAATTTAAAAATGAATGTATGCAAATGACATGAGGGCTGAAACTTAAGACTTGAAATCACATTGAGAACTTAGATGAGTACTTTAGGGTTGAGTAGAATGGAAGAGATAGGGATATCACTTTTGACTGTCCGTCTCGGGTTCCTATGCAACACTCTTCACTTGTTGGTTCCTCTAAAGGACCTTAACGAAAGCTACAACCTTGTTCCTTAAACTCTTCACTAGTCTATCAAAAATATCCACCGCAACATCTTCATAATTCAATTTGTAGTCTACAAACCCACAACATCCAATGGCACAATAACATTTGGGTCACCCAGACTTCCTCAACATAGACACATGGAAGACCGGATAAACCAAATCCATTTCACTAGGCAACTCCAACTCATAGGCCACCTTGCCAATCTTCCTCAACACCCTATAAGGGCCAACAAATCTTAGACTCAATTTACCCTTTTTACCAAAACAAACCACACCCTTCATGGGTGAAACCTTCAAATAGAACCAATCACCATCCTTAAATGCGAGATCCTATCTCCTCACATCTGCATAAGATTTTTGACGACTTTGGGCTATTTTACCTTTCTCTAATCAGCATCACTTTCTGTATGGCCTCCATAACAAAATCTGGATATAATAAAGCACTTCAAACCATCCAACTAGTGATCTACAATGTCTACCATAAAGGGCCTCATCTAAAGTCAACCTCCTCAAATCATCAATATTAGGAACACACAATCTACCGTGGCACCAAAAGGCACCATCTCCCTCTTAGGAGAAAACCTCCACCTTACCATCTCTCACCAAGGGTTTCAACTCTAACAAGGTGCGGTCATAATCTTGTTTTACCTTTACCTCCTCAACCAATGAAAATTTAGAACCATCAACCACCACTATACCACCATTGTCAACCTCTTCCAACCTAACCTCCAATCTAGCCAACCGATGGACCTCTCTAGCCACCATCATCAAATGAGCTAGGCTACCTATAGACACCTATTCCAAGCATCAGCCATAACATTAGCCTTACCGGGATAACAATGCACACTCATATCATGATCCTTAAGGAGTTCTAACCATCTTCTTTGTCTCAAGTTGTGATCTTTTTGGGTGAATACATATTGGAGACTTATGATCGGTAAGCACATCAACATGTACCCAGTACAAATAATGACGCCAAATTTCAAAGGCAATTACCACGGTGGCCAATTCAATATCATGGGTAGGATAATTGTTTTCATGCACCTTAAGTTGTCTAGAAACATAGGCTATCATCTTACCATTTTGCATCACTACACAACCCAAACCAAATCTTGAGGCATCACAATACACCACAAACCCCTCTAACCCTTTTGGTAAATACAAGATTGGAGCGAAGACAAGCATATCTTTCAATGTTTAGAACTCTTTTCACACTCATCGATCCTCACAAATTTAGCCTTCGTTTGAGTCAACTTAGTCATGGAGAAACAATAGAAGAGAACCCATTCAAAAACCTCTGGTAGTAACCCACTAAGCCCAATTAACTATTAATATCCCATGGATTCAGAGGTCTAGGCGAATTTTTGACCACTTCCATCTTTTTAGGATCCACCTTAACACTATCCCCTGACACCACATGACCTAGAAAGGCAACCCCTTGCAACCAAAACTCACATTTCTCGTACTTAACATACAACTTCTCTTCCCTAAATTTTTGTAACTCCACCCTCAAATGACTAACATGCTCCTTCTCACTATGGGAATAGATCGAAATATCATCAACGAAAATCACCAAAAACAAATCAAGGTAGGGTTTAAAGATCCTATTCATAAGATCCATAAAGATAGTCGGTGCATTGGATAATCCAAAAGAAATAACCACAAAATCATAATGACCATACCTAGTCCGAAAGGTCGTCTTGGGAATATCACACTCCCTAACTTTAACTTGATGATACCCAGACTGTAGATCAATCTTAGAGAAGTGACTAGCCCCTTAAAGTTGGTCAAATAGATCATCAATCTTTGGTCGAGGATACTTACTTTTTATGGTAACCCTAATAAGTTGTTGGTAATCAATATACATTCCAAGGGAACCATCCTCTTTCTAAGAAATGACACTGGAAAGCTCACTAGGAAAGACATCAAGGAACACATTAACCACCGTAGCAAATTTTATAGGAAATATTTTGGGCTCAATGTTCCTAACCCTCACGTAATGATAAAGACTGCCCTTAGAAATCAACTTATTGTATTGCATAGAAGAAATGAATCTATCCTTGACCACCACATCAGGATTCTTCTACTAACGAATGGGCCCGTTAGGGAATTGGAATCTAATTCTACGGGTCCTACAAACAAAGGAGACATAATATGCACACAACTAATCCACCTCAAGTATGACATCAAAATCCACCATATCCAACTAAACAAAATCAAAAGGCAATATTTTATGCAAAAATGTAAATGTACCAATTTTTATAGACTCTTCTAGCAATAATAGATGCACAGACGGGAGTAGACACCTTATTGGCTCACACAACAATTTGGGGTGAACATGAAACATTTGGCAACAAAGGAAGCAACAAAAGAAAGAGTGGCACCTGGGACTATCAATGCATACACATCAAAATCAAAGACTTTAAACATATCGGTGATGACATCGGGCACCTCATCTACCCCTTTCCTCCCATGAAGTGCATGGGAACAGTTTTGCCTTGTGACACCTCCGTGATGGCCTCCTCTTCCCCTAGGAACTGTATTTGCACCTTGTGGATGAACATCTTTACCCTTGTTTAGATTACGAGCGCAATCCATCACCTTATGCCACACTTCCCCACAACCATATCAAGCATTAGTATCCCTCAAGCACGGCCCACCATTGCATTTCCCACACTTTAAGCATCTAGGCTTTGCCACCCCTTCATCACCTCCTTGAGCCTCTTGATCAACAACCACCTTGTGCTTGAAGTCGACCATCTTTGAATCTTTTTTGAGCATATAGACAATTAACTATCTTGTGGCCCATCTAACCACACTCGTAGCATGCACCTGTGTTCCTCAAACATGTGCCATCATGTTTCCTCCCGTATCTTGGGCATCTAAGATGAGTCACTCCACCACTGCCCCCAGGCTTGGCATATGGATGCCTACCTCTAATTCGGGCTATATTGGCCTTCCCCTCTGGACTATTACCATTTGCAGTCTCAAGGGTGCCCAACGATCGATTGAGTTGGGTAGTCACAGCCTTGGCCAACACCCATAGGGCATTGTGAACCTCTGTATTTGATATATTACCGCCCTGACTGGCTTGAGACATATTCTGAAATGTAACGGTTAGGAATTAGTAATAAGGCCTAGAGGACCTAGCTCTACCACACAACATAGATCATGAAGAAGGGAAACATTTCATAAGATGTCTCACAGCTTCTTACTCATAGTCATAGCATGCTTCACAACCATACTTGAATCGATGCGGTGTGTTGGATACCGAGGATCATTAACAACCTAGTGCTCTGATACCAAGTTTTCCATGACCCGAACGTAGGGTCTAGACGTGACACGACGAATGGGGGACCCGAAGACACCACAAACAGGCCTCTTAACATATCATTACACATCCATGGTCCAAGCAATTTAACAACAATAAAACGAATAAAAATAAGGGCAAAGGGATTAAGGGTGTCTTTCATAGAAACATACAAGCATCAAGAGAGTCAAAGCTCAAAGCATCATTATATAACTTGTCCAACAACACCCCTAGACTTAGAGACTAGAGGGGGCTAAGACAACTTTTCAGGCTCACCCTTATAGTCAAAAGCATACATCAAAAGAAAGAAAGTCTTTTCATAAAATAAGATCAAAGACATCGTTCCCGAAGTTGAGAACTCACCAAACTTTGCTTTGAAGATATTACTAGCCATGTGGAGGAGGAGGATCAAGTGCAGCTCCGGTTCCTACATGGTAACATCATGTAGGCATAGAGTATGCATTGGTACGGGTGAATGTACTAAGTATGTAGGATGCAATGCTACAAGAGATAAGCAACATAGTCAAAATTCATAATTAGGTAATGGATAAGCATATAACAGCATGGCAATGAACCTGAACCCTGAACCGGAACATAACAATGATGCTTGAAGTAAACATACTTATATAGAACATATTACATGTGTATTAAGAGACCATCATTATAGAATCCAAGGCCCACCACTTCTTTGGAAAGGTGATTGAGGTATCTACCCCTCAATTAGGTTGATGGTTGTCATGCCCTACCATCCATGGTGATTGAGGTATAGAACTCCCTCAACAAGGTGTGTTCAACTGGCAACACTCTAGATACTTTTCATGAAATCAACACATAAATACATTCCTTTCATAATCATATAATCACTTGAATCATAGGTCATGCAATATATCATCAATAATTCAAGAACCCTAAACTGAACATTTTATCAAACACTTGGCGGGTGTATAATGCTAATTCAAAATCATGCAATTCAAGAGTGAAACCGTGTAAGAAAAATTAATGTAAATCAACCCACCAACACTTGGTAAAACTCTCATGAAAGATACATTAAAACCCTTCATCAAATCTCATCATAGAACATAGATTCATAGCTCAAATGATGCTTAAACAGTCAAATTTTTATGAAACCCTAACATAGTTCATAGTCAAATTCATAATAAGTAAGACTTATAACTAAATCAACTTAGAAACTTACAATTAATGTAAAAAGGAAGGTTGGGCACCATGGGTGAAAGGACCCAATGGTTGAAGTCGACATACCTCAACTTTTGAGAATTTCTTGATGCAGATTTGATTGAGATCTTGAAGATTGAATGAAATCTTTAGATCCAGAATGAGATTGGAGCACTAGAAATTTAGGTGAAATATTTGTTTAAGTGTTAAAGAAGATTTTGGGGAATGTCTTGTATGATATAGTGTTGAAAAATGACTAAGTGTAGGTATTTTTATGCATGAAAAGACTTAGGCCAAGACTCCAAGGCCTTAGGCTGAATTAAAAAAAAAAACTGGCAACAAAAAATACACTATTTTGCAGCCTGGCCGCATCGCGTAGGGGGCGTAGACCCTTACTGATTTGTCAAAAAATTGGAAAACTAAATTTTGCTACGGCTGCTCTAAAATCAGGGTTAGATCCACTTCCCACTAAATTTGGCCCCTAAGCACGAATATGAAGTCAGATTATCGCTATCATGCACGGGTTTTGAGATATATGGAAATTATGATATTGGCACTTCCTATGCACATTTTTGGACACTTTTTGGGGTCGTTTCATTGATCTTCTAACATGTCAAACACTTGGCTACAAGCTTTGTTGTATCTCTCTTCATACTGGACCACCAATAATACTGACTCAGATCATGGTACATCCTCACTGCCCCTGGATAAATAGAATATCTAACACAATGAGCCTCCTCAAGTGTCAACTTGATCAAATAACCTACTTTAGGTACACAGATACGACTCCTAATCATTAAGACACCATCAAAGTCAAGCAATGCTTCTCTCAATTTAGCTTTAGTCGCTTTTTCCTAGATAAAACATATGTTCTCTTCCTCAAATTGTCTCTCACGAATCTGATCCATCAATGATGAGTGGGCCTCAATAGTAGCAAGCACTCCACTCTGCTATCAAATCTGTAAACCTACCAACCCATTGGCCAATTTTGGAATAACTCTACCCAACGGTCACTCATCAACCTGAATAGTTTCTGAACTCCCTATGCTAGAGGATTTCCTACTCAATGCATTGGTCACCACATTAGCCTTCCCGAGAATATAGAGAATAGTCAAGTCATAGTCTTTTAGAAGCTCAATCCACCTTCTTTGACTCAGATTTAGATTCCACTGTCCGAAGATATATTATAGGCTACGATGATCAGTTATGATCTCACAATGGACTTCATATACATCGTGATGCTATAACTTCAACACAATAAAATCGCAACCTACTCCAAGTCATGAGTGGGCAGTTCTTCTCATGGGCCTTTAACTGTTTAGAAGCATGAGAAATTAATAACCTTCCTTTTCTATATTAACACACCATCTAGCTCCACCTCTGAAGCATCACAATAAATAGTCAAATCAACACCCTCCTTTGGCAATGTCAAAATAGGAGTTGTAGTCAACAATAACTTGAGCTTTTGGAAGCTCTCCTCACACGCATCGGACTAATGAAATACAAAATTCTTCTAAGTTAGTCTAGTCAGTGGAGCTGCAATAGTGGAGAAGGCCTTAACAAAACAACGATAATAACTACCCAAAGACATCAGACTGCAAACCTCTGTAGCTGAGGTAGGCCTAGTATAACTTTGAACGGACGCAAGCTTTGGCAAGTTAGCTCGAATACCCTACTAATACACCATGTGCCCTAAGAATGCCATTGAACTCAATCAGAACTCACATTTGGAGAACTTTCCATATAGCTTCATCTCTTCAAACCTCTAGGGTGCAATCCTCAAATGCCTCATGTGGTCCTCCTCGCTCATGGAATTAATCAACATATCATCAATGAACACAATCCCGAATGAATACAGATATAGCAAGAAAACCCTATACATAAGCCTCACAAATGTTGTAGGGGCATTAGTCAAACTAAATGACATAACAAGGAACTCGTAGTGGCTTGTATCCCAACCTAATCCGTCAAACTATAACACTGCACTCAGAAAAGTCCTAACACAAGATAATATAAATTTCACAATAGATACAATTTTACTCATCATGTGGCATAATATATCAATACGTAGCTATATAAGTAGATCTAACATACTCAAAATCAGGGATACCATAAGTATACAATCTCATAAGCAGTATAAACTGAATATTAATCAGAGATGATATGAGATGGATTTGATGCCTGAAAATGTGAATAATGTGATGCAATGTAAAATAATTATGATGCATGTCTATCATACGATGCATATTCGTTGACCAGATAACTGCCTCAGTCAGAACCTCTGGGGGCCACGAATGGACTATGTGTCTGTGAACATTGTCGGTAGAGACTTTAGCAAATGCTTGCCCATAAGACCTTATACCCACCAAGAAATGACCTTGGACCATCAGCATATTACTTCTGCTCGATTAGTAGAGACCTTGGCCATTAATCCACATGTTACCTTATTCCAAGCCAAGCAGCAGGGCATGATCAGTCTTATCGGGCGTGAGTCTCGGTCATAGCTATCACAAGAATCAATGCACAAATAATAATAAATGTAATGTGCGTGATCACAATTATATCGCAATACAAGTCTCATAATGATCTCAATGTATCAATATCATCAGTAACTCATTATCATCAGTGCCTCAATATTTCCATAGTCTATATCTATCATATCACAATATAAGCACCATTTCACTGTTGATATCAAATGATTCATGAGATCACATAGATTACGATTCAACAATTAATTAGTAATTCAATATATCACCAGATGAACAATTTTTGAATATGATATATCATGATCAAGCCTATGAAGATACAATTCTACCCCTAAAGTACTCTGTTCCATACAGATAGGATCATACAAGGTCATTCATAATTAATAAAAGGTTAGAAATCTACTTGTCTTAAATAAAGTCTCATATCAAGTAAAATCTGTTGCTTTCCCCCCTTCTACAGTACTCTAAATCACCATAATCTATTCAAATATGACGTGACAAGCACATATCAAATCTAATGACACTAAAATAAATTAAGAAAGTGTACAATGATCAAAAGTACCATGCCAGAAAACACACCCAAAATCTAAAAATTAACACATGAAAATGTTCCCAAGGTGACAAAGAGTTCAACGGTAAAAATGTTTCAAAAAACATAGATAAGATAAGAGAGAAATCAACAACTAAAGTTTTGAAATCAGTTTTCGAGAAATCCCCAATTTGCACCATTAAAATTCAAAAATTAGAGGGGGAGAGAGGGAGAGGGAGAGGGAGAGACAGAGAGAGAGAGAGAGAGAGAGAGAGAGAGAGAGAGAGAGAGAGAGAGGAGAGAAAAAGAATTGTTTCCAAATTTTTAAAAATGTTTTATAAATATTGATCATATATACCCCTTTTCATCATACCATTGTTGTGTTACAATTAGAATAAATAGTTAATTTTTAGAAATAAGTGACGAGTTTACTTTGACATTAGTTATCATATATAGCAACTATAAGTAAATGGTAGAAAATAACAAGATTTCTGATGGAATCTTATTTTTAAGGTGTAACATAGATGAATAAAATGCTATATGCTTTTAAAATGAGATGTCAAAATGGTGATTTGAATTATGATATGTATTTTCATGTCGAAACTTAGGTCTATTACTATTGTAATAGATTTTTATGTCCAGAAGTGGAGTGGGATTTAAAGTTTATAATTTTAAAATATTATCTTTATTATGTTATTTGTTTTTACGCTTATTTGATTAATATTAAGATAATTATACTTTTGAATCAAGTTTATTGGATTTGGCCAAATGTATTCATTGTAATCTAGCTCTGCCTCCGTAGTAAAAATAGCGGATCTAAGAATTTAACTTATGTTTTCAATAGTTAAAAATGTAATAATACAATTTTTTTTAATTAAGGACATTTAATGTGTCTCACATATTAGGTAATGAATGTTTTACCTATTCTTCCAAGTAAATAACATATGCCGTAGATGATTTTTTTACTATGTATATATGGAAGCTTGACCCTATAAGTTTATGCTCCACAAATTACATGATTCATGCGAACCCCAAATCGCATAATTATAATTGTCATTAAGTAGTAAGTACTACTTCATCTTTGCATTTTTGCCCATGTGCTTAAATAATTATCATGACTGAACTTATAGATACAAGCTACTTTTAAATTTAAATTTAACTGAATCCGAATAAAATAACATAAAAAGAAAAGAAAATCTCTTATGAATATTTCATTAGAAGCTAGCAAAGAAATGTGTAAAGCCAAATAAGTCCTTATAAAAGTCTAACCACATTTTTGATAAATATTTGGTCAAACATTTACTCAATATCTTCTTTATTCAAAATTTAGCACTAAACAACACTTTTATAATGATCCTCCGGGTCATTTATATGGTTGGGATAATTATTTGTCAGCTTATTCGGGTGTTATATGGATTTTTAAGTTAACCGGGAAGTTATATTTATAAAATGAGTTCCTGGGTAAAGTTCTAGTAAATGACCTCAGAATAGAATTCTAACGACTCCATTAGCTCTGGAATGGTCGAATTATGCTAGGAGCATGTCCGATACAATTATATTGTGGATTGCAAATTTGGACGTCGGAACTGACGAATAGTTGACCCATTCAATGCTCTCAAGAATCGTGCCCCAAATGTGAATTTTCATAGCATATTTTGCTCCGAATCATCGATTTTTTTCTAGGGCATCCCTTCTTTTTAAACAAGACGTACGAATGTGATTTGATCCCCGGGGGCTTTCCGTTAAAAGTTGCGTACAAATAAGTGGGACTGTCACTTAATTTTAAGAAGTTCCATTGTAAAATTTCAACTGCACCGTTGGGTCTAGATCATTGAACTCAATAATTTATGTAGTATTTTTCCAAAAATAGCAGTCCGGACGAACCCAAAACGCCGAAAAAGAGATTGAAGGAAGAACGGGATGAGAGAGGGCAAGATGTCAAGTCTTAGTGCTGACACATGGCGCAGTAAGGATCTGCCATCTATCAGAAACATGTCAGCATTGTCAGCCCTTATATAGATATAAGTTGTTTCCTGGAAAATGTTTTAATTAAATATATATATATTTCCTCTCAACTTTGCACTGTGTTTTCGAGCTAATTTTTCGTCTGATTTGAGTGATTCAAGAGGCTACATGACTTAGGTTTTTGCAAGGAACATCATGGTGAAGTTGGGTTCGAGATATGACATGTATTTCTAGGTAAAATTTCTTCTTTTCCGTTGATTAAATATCGAAATAAGTCAAAACTTTACATTGCAATATCTCGATCATTTCTTAATGAAATTAAGTGAAATTTGTGTCTAAATTTTTCTACATTTCTGGAGGGATACGATGGTATTCTAAGTGCTTGCTTAAAGATTTTTTCCAGTTCTTGAGAATATTGACTCAGAAAGTTTTGAAAAGAACGTTTTTCCTGTGAAGTTTTTAACTTCATTTTGAGCCTTTTCTTGGTCTTCTAGGGTCTGTTTTGGGTTAAAGTTTTGGCATGGACTTGTGGTAATATTGTGATTATTTTATGGGGGTTGATTCGTTATTTTGAGTGTGGGTCTAATTTTTCCCATTTTAGTATTACTTGATGTAATTTCTCTCGTTTCTTGAGATTTTACAGCCAAATCAGTTGTAATGATCTTGTGACTTATGTTTGAATAGGTGAGCAATATCGAGAAGTGATTCAGAGGGGAAAATCATGGTTTGATTGACTCAGATCAAGAGACATCAGATGCTAGGTAGGCTAGACTTTCTCTATACCCTATATTGAGTTGAGAAGTTTGCATATTTGAGTTGGAATATGTAGAAATGTATTGTTTATAGAGTTAGTTGTGGAGTATATGTTGTATACGGCGGGATGTGATCAGTGTGTTGTTTATATATAATGTTATAGGATAGTAGTTATTGTGTTGAGAACTGTGTTGGTTGTAGCTTCTATATTACCGGAGTTCTTACAATACATGACTATGAAAGGGTTTGAAAGTGGTGTTTGGAGCTTAGAACAGGTGACAACTGTGTACACTGAGCTTGACTCTTGCTTGTAAGTGTGTGTAGTTTGACGCTACTAGAGTTTACTAGCTAGTGAAGTTGATAGTGATTACATGCTACTCTGTGTGCTGAATCTAGTATGTATATCTTGTTGGTATGTTTATGCATGATGTGGCTACGGTTATCTATATCTTTATTGAGTACTATTGGTAGAATTTCCTGATTAAACTGATTCTATGTAGCCCTTTGGTTTATATGATCCTACATACTGTTGTTATCTGTTATGTACTCGTGCCACTGGTTAGTGACTAGAGATAGACTATGTTCTGGGACGATCATAGTTGTACCTCAATAGAAGCCTTGTGACTTGTAATACGAGATAAGTAGACACTGAGCCGCTGGCGAGCCAGAGATGGGTGTGTGACCATGTTAGAGAGGTGTAGGTTATATCCTACGGGCTTTCTGGTCTATCTGTGACAAGACAGTAGTTATATGGGTTACTTCTGGGGACTGACATCTATTGAAGAGGAGCTCATTTTTAGTGGGCCAATACATGGTTGCCTTAGGTGATATCTTTGGTGGTTGCTGAGCTATGATATGTTCTTGCTGGGTGTCATCCTTCTAGTTATCTAACCTTTTTGGCCTTAGCTTATGTTATACCGATGCTGCCCAATGAGCTGCTTTACATAGAAAGGGGCCTAGTAAAGGTAGAATATGAGCTAGAGTCCAAGCCAGGCATGCGTATTGGGTTCACTTGCACTTGTATGAGTGTGTATTACCTACTAGTACAGAGATATGCGGACTGGGAGAATGTACATTGATTCTAGGTCGTACCATGACTTGGTTATGAACATACTATAATTTAGTTGGGACTTTCTGTTGGGGGTAACTATGATATCCCTATCATTATGGCACGTTTATTTCAATTACCTGTGATAGACTAGATTGCAACATGATTGCCTGTTTAGCTCGATTCTATTCCCATTATTGAGGTGTGCGTACTGTTATACTAAGGTTATCTGCTACTTTGAGTCCCTTGTATTCTTTGGGAATGAGTTGTTTATCGTGACTTGGGAGAAATTGTATGATTCGATGATCTGAATCCTGTTAGAGAGATAGAGGAAGATTTTTCTGTTGTTATGCTCTGAGACCTAGATGACATACCCTACTGTTCAAGTCTCAAGTGGTCATGTCCGATTGTTTAGACTCAGGCGACACTCCCTGTGGTCATAGTCTCTGGTAGTCACCTCCGAGTGTTTGAGATCGAGGTGTCGATTCTAAAGGTGTCTGAGCATTAACAGTTTCTTTGGGTCTAGGGCCGCGTTGATTGATATTTTTTGGGGCACGGCCCTGTCATTGATACACTGATGATAATACACTATTGATTATGATAGGAGGATTCTTTCTCCTACGGGGGATACATCCCAACGTTACATTTATTGTCAGACCACTTGGCCCTGGCTGACGACCTAATCGGAGGCCAGGTTGGAAGACCCAGGGGATAGAGTCCCCGGGTGATATTAGGTGTTCGAGTCCGCGTGTGACACTACTTTTGATAGATATCGTACCACATGGCGGCACAGGGTCTAGGACCTAGTTCACTTGTGACTGGTGGGGTGAGGCCCGTGATTAATTACCCATAGATCCACCACCTATTCACACCCTGATTGTGTGTGGGCATACTCCTGGGCTTATGGGGGCTCAAGAGGCGCTCAAGCAACTAATCCTTACTCTGATGATATGGAGAGCTAGGTTCTGTAACGGTTCTCTAGGATTCTGTGATTGTTTTGATCAATTATGTGATTATCTGTCAGCATGATTATCGTGCGTGGGTGTACCTTATAGGATTATAGGGGCCTAGTTAGCATAGATACTAGGGCCTTGCACCCACGTGCACTACTATACTTTAGTTGGAGGAAGTTATGGTATTGGCCTATGCAGTCTTCATCAGCCTGTATCAATGTTCAGTATTTAGGTTGGTTCAGGTTATCATTGTTCTTTACCTTGATTAGTTCGATTATCGTTTGAGGTTTCCCAGACATGCCTATAGCTTGATCGGAGTTTGTTTTGCTACACTGCAATTCTATATATTTGGACTTTATTTATGTTCACTATTTCTCATGGTTGGCTGATGATGCCTACTGTGTGGCTTTTACCTACTTCTGCGTCTTCTCATGGTGCGGGTCTAGGTACGGGTCGTGATAGTTGAGTTGGGGAACTTCGGGAGTGCTCAAGAGACTTTTGGTGAGCACAGGCTGCTTTGACATTTTTGCAGGCTCCTTCATGTTGATGGCCATCTTTTGGATCCACACATTGGCCTTGTACACTAGAGTTGGTATTTGTAGGTGCAATAATGGTTTTGTATATCATTATTATTATTGATATATGTATACAATGTGTCCTTGTGTCCATTATAGCCTTGTACAGTTGACTTCCAAGTTTTAGGTAGGTTTTGACATATATATATATATATATACATACATATATTATTATATCAATTTTATTTAGACTAGAGAGCTAGGACAGGTGCCCGTGGGTTGGGAATTGGCTTGCCTGTAGGTGGAACTAGCAGGCGCCATAATGATCGAGACTGGGTCATGACAAGGTGGTTTCAAAGCTTAAGGTTCACTGGTCTTAGCTGTACAGGGCTACCGTCTAGTAGAGTCCTTTAGATTGGTGCGTAGATGTCCGTAGCTTATCTCCAAGGGGATACCAGGTGTTTAGGAATTTTCCTATGTTACAGATTCTAGTTGTACATCTTGTCAATGGTTCTTTGATTTTTGAGAATTTTGTTTCGTTCGTCCCTCAGTGTTAATGTTGCATGGAGACTAGACTCGAAGTAGGGGAAGTGTTGCATCGTCAATCCCAGATAGGAAGCAGCCCCCAGAACCCATTGACTAGACGTTAGATACCCTTGAGTTGGAACAGCAGGATAAGGAATCTTGCAGGCATTCCAAATATACAAGGGCCTCAGCGACAGGCTTTGGGATTAGTTCTAGCTATGTAATGGCTATGTATTTGGCTATGAGATGTATTGTTAGAGATGGAGTTTTGTGATATGTATATTCGTACATCAAAAGCTAATTAAAGGTTATATGGGTTGTGAGCACTTGTGCTAGCGATCCTAAAGTCGAGATAAGTTGTGACTGAGGTAAGGCAGAGCATTGGTGCTTTTCGGGTGTCCATATTTAATTATTTACCTACTGGTTTTACCTGTTGGGTTTTCTGATGTTGATGAGTATGTTTACCTGGTGGGATCTGAGTAGTTGTCGCCTATGTTACGATTGGCTAAATGTAAGACAAACTATCTGATAAAAATCGTGAGCTAAACTACTGATAATACATATGACTGTTTTGATGCTTACCTACTGGAGTGGGCAGTCTGATACTGGTGTACATGGTATTTGAAAGGCCGATTGTCAGTCATACTTCTTGCTACACCTTGTACCTCTATGGCCATGTATTTTTGTGGTAATTTTGTTCATATATGGTTCTTCTAATTCTTTGGTCACTGAATTGCGAGATGGATGTTATGTCTGGAGGCTTTGTTGGATTTTTTATTGTTGTATCAGATATTCTTGCGTTATAAGCTGAGCTGCTGGCTACTATGCCCTGGGACTTGTTATGATTTTTAGCCGACTGAGACTTTTGTTTGGAATCCTAGCTATACCCGACAGTGGGAATGTTGATCATTTTTCAACATTGCCTGGTACTTGTGTTCTTATTACATAGTGTTGGGTGCGTTGCTCCACCCATTGCTTGTTTAAGTATGGTTCCAAGCTTCGTTTATCCCGGGTCAGCTATTGAAGTAATGGAAGGTCCTTTATTAGTGGGGGATTAGCTATGATGACTTTGTAGGATTGTCATACGTAGATCGAGTGATATTAGCAGATGGCCTCTGTTTTGATATTAACCTGGGGGCAGACTGACTCGTTTATATATTGTTGTTGTGGATTTCATACTCCAGTTGGCTGGTTTGAGCCTACGGAACCCGAACAGAATGGTATAGACATGTTATAGGATGCCTTAGCCAAGGTTCGGAGTGTGCGAGATATATTGAGGATAGGTCTGAGTCAACTCCTTGGGTTATTTCGTCTATGGACACCGATTTGTACAATTTGAGATTTGGGGACAAGTGGTTCTATGGGTACCCCCCCTCCCCCCAATGAGAGAATTCATGCAGATTAGAAGGTGACGCGAGCTTGCAGCTGGATATGTCTGCCCTATTGAGGTTTTGGAACGTGTTGGACTGGTTGAATATGAGTTGGCCCTATGTCTAGCTTGTTCTACTATACATCAGTTTTGCTGCGTATTGCTGGTGTGCCGATGTATTCAAGAAGAGTTACATGTACTCCATTATGCTTCTGTTAAGTTAGATGATGTCTGGACATTGTTAAGGGCAATTATGGTGGTTGAAATTCTGGGGGGTTGTACATTGATTTAGTGTCACTGTTGTGAGTGGCTGATTGTTGTTGTTGGCTTACTACTGTATTGCATAACATGAATTTTGTGACTTGTAATCACAGATGGCTGCTATTGCGGGTCTTGCCACAAATTAATTGTTAAACGCAACAGAATAGGGGTCGAATGGTAATAACTACTAAGGACCATGTCTGGGAATTATGATATAAATGTATGGGTATGAAGGAAAGTATAGAGAACCATTTGAGTGGGTGGCCTGTTGGCTATTTGCTGCATTGGTGAGTGGTTAGAGGCGACACTAGGTGGATTGGATAGCAAGGGAAGGGGGTTTTGTCCCTGGGTGTGAATGAGAGCATTAGCTATTGTCTGCAGTTATTGATTAGCCTGTGGGCCATTGGTGGTTGATTGTGGTAATCACTTGTACAAAGAAGTGAGGAATGGAGTAAAAGTTGTATATGTAAACCACGAGTACGGTTATGAATAACCATGATTATTCAAACATCTGGCTATGTAGTAAGGATAGGTATGTCTAGCCGACAAATCCTCGTGACATGTCAACTGATTAACCGGATGGGACAAATAGTGAATTTTTGAGACTTCCTGGTGGAATTGCTGCATTGACTCACTGTTATTTATAGACGGGTGGTGTGATTTTTGGGTAACGTGGGTGGTACTGGATTGTTGTAGAAATATGGAAAACATGCTTGTGACTTTTATACTCGTTGTGTCGACTGGAGCTTATAGGTATGCCTGTGTTAGTACTTTTGCGAATGAAAGTCTTATTAGTGGGGGATGTTGTAATGACCCTATGGGTCATTTATATGGTTTTGGTACTATTATGTTGATATGAGCATGTTTATAACCTCGGATCAATTGGGATGATTATTAGTCGGCATAATCGGGAGTTATATGGAATTTTGAGTTAACCGGGAGGATGTATTCGTAAAATGAGTTTTAGGTAAAGTCCTAGTAAACAAACTCAGAATGGAATTCTAACAATTCCATTAGCTTTGAAACGGTCGAATTAGGCTAGAGCATGTCCGATGCATTTATATTGTGGATTGTAAATTTGGCCATTAGAACCGATGAATAGTTGACCCAGTCAATGCTCTCAAGAAGCTAGTCCCGTATGAGAAATTTGATAGTGCAATTAGCTCTGGACCATCAATTTTTGACTAGGATAACCCTTCGTTTGATACCAGGGACGTTCGGATGTGATTTGACCTCTGGAGGCTTTTCGTTTAAAGTTTTGTATGAAGAAGTGGGACCGTCACTTTATTGTAGAAAGTTCCATTGGAAATTTCGACTATATCGTTGGGTCTAGAACATCAAAATACATAGGGGTTCATAGTTTGTTTGAGGAAATTGGAGTATGGACAAACCCGAAACGACGAAAAAGAGATTGAAAGAAGAATTGGAGGAGAGGT
This sequence comes from Solanum medicagineum, assembly GCA_026153255.1. NCBI lineage: Eukaryota > Viridiplantae > Streptophyta > Magnoliopsida > Solanales > Solanaceae > Solanum > Solanum medicagineum. The sequence goes on from JAPFFP010009405.1 coordinate 21,456, forward strand.
GGCAAGGTATCAGGCCTTAGTGCTGACACGTGGAGCAGTTAGGATCTGCCACATGTCATCAACATGTTAGCATTGTTAGCCCCAATATATATAAGTTGTTTCCTTGAAAATGTATTAAATATGTAAATATATATTTTCTGTCAACATCGCACTATGTTTTCGAGCTCATTTTTTATTCTATTTGAGTGATTCAAAAGGCTACATGACTCAATATCTCTGACGATTAATCAACAATTCGAAGTTGCACATTAACCCTTTCCTGCAATGGATCTGGTGGAAAAAGAGTTGCTACATTTTTTTTGCAAGGAACGTTGTGATGAAGTTGGATTAAGGATATGACATGTATTTTGAGGTAAATTTCTGCTTTACCTATCGAAACGACGAAAAAGAGATTGAAAGAAGAATTGAAAAAGATTGAAAGAGATTGAGATTTCTGATAACCTATCGAAATACGTCAAAACTGTACATTGCAATATCTCGATCATTTCTTAATGGAATTAAGTGAAATTTATATCTAAATATTTTTACATTTCGAGAGGGATGTTGTGGTATGCTGGGTGCTCACTGATTTTGTCCAGTTTTTGAGAATATTTACCAAGAAATTTTTAAAAAGAATGTTTTCCTAGTGAGGCTTTTAAGTTCGTTTTTCGGCCTTTTCTTGGTCTTCAAAGGTCCATTTTGGGTTGAATTTCTGGTATGGAATTGATGTGATGTGGAGATTATTTTATGGGGGTTGATTTAGTATTTCGAGTGTGGGTGCCAATTTCCCTATTTTATATTAATTGATGTAATATCTCTCGTTTCTTGAGATTTTACAGCCAAATCAGTTGTAATTATCTTGTCACATATATTTGACTAGCTGAGCAATATCAAGAAGTGATTCAGGGGGGAAAATCTTGGTTGGATTGACTATGACCAAGAGACGTTGGATGCCAGATAGTCTAGGCTTTCTCTACACCCTAGACTGAGCTGAGATGTTTGCATATTTGAGTTAGAATGTGTAGAAATATACTGTTTATGGAGTGAATTGTCGAGTATATGTTCTATATGGCTGGATTTGATTGGTGTATTGTTTATATATTATGTTATGGGATAGTAGTTGTTGTGTTGAGGACTGTGTTGATTATAGCTGCTATATTACTTGAGTTTTTACATTATATGACTACGAAAGGGTCTGAAAGGGGTGTTTGAAGCTGGGAACAAGTGAAAGATATATACACTGAGGTTGGCTTTTGCTTGTATGTTTGTGTGGTTTGAGGCTACTAGAATTTACTAGCTAGTGAGGTTGATCATGATTACATGCTACCGTGTGCGTTGAATCTAGTATGTATATGTATGATGTGGCTACGGTTATTTATATCTTTCCCGAGTACTTTTGGTAGAATTTCCTGATTAAACTGATTCTATGTTGCCCTATAGTTTTTATGATCCTACATACTGTTGTTATCTGTTATGTACTCGTGCCACTAGTTAGTGACTAGAGATACACCTGTGATTGATACACTGATGATGAAAAACTATTTATCATGACAGGGGGATTTTTTCTGCCACGAGGGATACGTCCCACCATTACATTTATGGTCAAACCATTTGGCCCTGAATGACTACCCGACCGGAGGCCAAGTTCGAAGACCCAAGGGTTAGAGACCTCGGGTGATATTAGTGTGCGAGTCCCCGTGTGACACGACTTTTGATGGATCGGGTGCCACATGCCGACACTGGGTCGAGGATCCAGTTGACTTGTGATTTTTGGGGCAAGGCCCGTGATTGCTTACCCATGGATCCACTCACCTATTCACACCCTGATTGTGCGTTGGTATACATGATGTTACCATGCAGGCACTAGTGCACCGCTTGATCATCATCCTCCTCCACGTGGCTAGAATAATTGTCTCTCAAGCTTGTTGGTGAGTCCTCCACATTCAGGGACGTTGTTTATTATCTATTTCTTTGTACTAAGACTTTCTTACCTTTATTCATTTATTGACTATGAGGGTGGGCCCAGTTGTTTTTCGTGGCTACCGCTCTTATCTATGCAGTAGAGGTGTTGTTGGACATGTCATGTATCTATGCTATGAGCTTTGACTCTCTCATTTCTTGATGTTATGAAATGGAAGTTTACCCTTAGCCCTAATTCCCTTGCTTAAAATGGAACCTTAAGCTTATTTCTTATTGTCATTTTAATTCATTCCGCGACCAAGGATGTGTAATGACATTCTATGAGGCTTGTTTAGGGTTCCTTCAGGTTCCCTATTCACCGATCATGTCTAGGCCCTAGATCCGAAGCGTGACAATTACAAACCTCATTAGACTGACCCAGTAATTTAGGCTCAACATGGAACCTTTGGGCAACAAAACGGGTAATAAAAGAAAGAGTGGCACAAGGATCAATCAATGCATACACATCAAAATCAAAGACTTTAAGATACCAGTGATGACATCGAGAACCTCCATAACCCTTTGCCTCCATTGGAGTGCATAGAACCGATTGTTCCTTGAGGCACCTCCTTGTTGGCAAACCCCTCCCCAAATGAACCACATTTGCACCTTGTGGACGAACTTACCCTTGTTGTGTTAACGAGGACAATCAATCTTTTTGTGACCCACTTCACCACATCCATAACATACATTAGTGTAGTTCAAACATGGGCCCCCATGAGTCTTACCACATTTTGTACACACATTATTAGGAACCATACCACCAACACCTTGGACCCTTGGGAAGTCATTGGCAAACCCCCTTATAGAAGCATGAAAAGAACCTTGGCCTTAATGGAACCGACCACCCTTTTGACTTTGGAACTTTTCATCAAAACAGGTCCTTTAGCCTCATTACTCCTCCTCTACCTTAAATTTTCTCCTCCATTTGTTCGAAATAGGTCATCAAATGGGACAAATCCATGTCACTAATCAACATGGCGGACCGACATTGCTCACTCACCAAATTGGATACACCCATCACGAACTTGTTCATTCTAGACCTTGGGACAGAAACCAAGTGGGAGTATATCTAGAGAGTTGATTGCACTTGAGGGAATACTCCCTCACACTCATAGATCCTTCTTTCAAATTCATAAAATCAACCATCTTGGTCTCCCTAAGCTCAAGAGGGAAGAACCTATTAAGAAAAGCCGCCTTGAACTCCTCCCAAAGCACCACATTATTGATTCCCTTTTCCTCTTTCTGTTGATTAAACCATATTTGTGCTACCTCTTTGATTTGTTAGGCTGCCAACTCCACTTTATTTTCCGATCTAACACCCATGATACCCAATACCTTGTAGACCTTATCAATGAACTCTTGAGGGCTCTCATCTACCTTAGACCCATAGAATTCCGGTGGGTTCATCCCCATGAAGTCTCTCATCCTAGATCCCAGGGTAGGAGCATGAGGGGCTTTGGCCCCTTGATTGACTTGATTGGCCATAGCTTGAGCTAGTCAAGTGAGAGCATCCCAGAGCTTACGAAGAGCCGGTTGTTCCTCGGTAGTGTGGGCTCTACTTCCTCTTGTGTTAGGAATGATGTAAGCATGAGCAAGAACATTCGTTAGAGGGAGTAACTCACCTAACTTCTATAGCACGATATAGATCAAGAAGAAGGGAAACATTTCCTTAAACATCTCATAGCCTCAAACTCATAATTGTGGTCCACAACACAACCATGATTAGGACTCTAATTGACGCAGTGTGTTGGATGTCGAGGACCATTAACTACTAACCTAGTGCTCTGATACAAAGTTTGTCATGAACCAAGCCTAGGGCCTAGCCGTGACACGATGAATGGGAAGCCCGAATGGACCCCAAACAAGCCTCTTAATATATCATTACACATCATTGGTCACGAAAGTAATTAACTAACATAATTAGATTATAAATAAGGGCTAAAGGGAAACTTTCATAACATAAACATCAAGGCAAGAGAGTCAAGGCTCAATACATAACATGTCCAATAGCACCTCAAAAACTTAGATAGGAGCGGGGGCCAACAAAAGCAACCGGGCTCACCCTCATAATCAATACATACATAAAAGAAAGATAGTCTCAGTACATAGCATAAGATCATAATCATTGTCACCGGAATGGAAGACTTACCAACTAGCTTGAAAGAAATTGTACTAGCCACGTGGAGAATGACGCTCAAGTGGGGCTCCAGTTCCTACATGATGATATCTTATAGCATAGAGTACGCGTTAGTAAACATGGATGTACTAGGCTTTTAGGACGCAATGCAACAAGAGATGAGCAACATAATCGAAATGCATAAGCATAGGCCTTGAGTAACTTATAACAATATGGCAAACATGAAAGATGCTTGAAGGAAATCATGCTTACATAGAACATAATACATGTGCAAGAAGAGACCATCATTTTAGAGTTCATAGTCTATTGAGGTACCAACCCCTCAATTGGTTAGTGGATTCTCTCACCCTACAACCCATTGTGATTGAGGTACCAACTCCTCAACCCGATTATTAAGGTACAAACCTCTTAATTGTTTGGTGGATCGTCTCACCCTACCAACCATGGTGATTGAGGTACCAACCCCTCAACCCGGTTATCAAGGTACAAACCCCTCGACATGGTTACCCGGGCTCATAACCCCTCGAGCGGGGCATGGTCAATTCCCAACATGATATAGGAGAATATTATATGCATACATTCCTTTCATCATCCTAAAGTCATTCAACTCATAAGACATGCATTGGACAATTCCTGAAGAAATCATAACCAGACATTTTATCAAACAGTTGATGGGTGTATAGTGCTAGTGTAAAACCATGCAATTTAGCGATGAAATCATGCAAGAAAATTCAATGTAAAACCATACATCAATACTTGGTAACAAGCTCAACCAATATATATCAAAACCTATCATCAAATCCCACAATGGACATTAGATTCATATCTCAAAAAGTGCTAAAACAGTCACAATTTCATGAAACCCGAACATAGTTGAAAGTCTAATTCATAATAAGTAAGACCAATATGTAAATCAACTTGAAATCATGCAATTTAGGTAAAAAGGAAGATTGGGCACCATGGGTGAAAGGACGCAATGGTTGAAACCCATATACCTTAACTTTGGAGAATTCTTTGGAGAAGATTTGAATGGAAGCTTGAAGCTTTGATGAATTCTTTATGATTTGGAAGAGGTTTGGACACTTGAATTTTGAGAGAAATATTAGTTTAAGGGTTTGAGAGAGTATTGGTGTACATCTTGTATGATATGAAGGTGAAATATGGCTAAGTATAGGTATTTTCACGCATGGAAAGGCTTAGGCCCAAGACCTAAAAGTCTTGGACCGAGCTAAAATAATTGGCACAAAAACACACTGAGGCGCGTGCTAGCTCACTCAAAATCACAAAAATGCGATTTTTAAATTTTGCTACGGTTGCTCTTAAATCGGGGTCAGACCCACATCCCACTCAATTTTTCCCCCTGAAAAGAAGATGAAGTCAGATTTTCGATATCATGCATAAATTTTGAGATATATGAAAATTAAATTTTTGGACACTTTCGAGGCACATTTTCGGGAACTTTTTAGGATAGTTTCACTCTACAAGGGAGTCAAGGGGTGAATGAGGTGCCCGATGTCGTCATCAATTTGTTAAAGGTTTTTGATTTTGATATGTATGCATTGATAGACTCGGGTGCCACTCTTTCTTTTATTTCTCCTTTTGTTGTCAAAATGCTCCACATTAGCCCCATATTGTTGTGTGAATCTTATGGTGTGTCTACCCCTGTTGGCAATCCATTGTTGCAAAATAAGTATATTGAAATTATCCCGTGTTCATTATACATAAAATCTGGCCTTGTTATTTTATTGAATTAGATATGGTGGATTTTGATGTCATTCTTGGGATGGATGGATTGCACGTATATTATGTTCTATTGATTGTAGAACCCATAGGGTAAAATTTTATTTCCCTAATGAACTCTTCCTTAAGTGGGATAGTTGTGATATGGTAGTCAAGGGTAGATTCATTTGTTCTCTTAAAGACCAAAAGATGATTTCTAAGGGTGTTTCTATCATCTTGTGAGGGTTAGGGATGTTGAATCCAAAGTCCTTCCTATAGAGTTCGATATGGTAGTTAATGAGTTTCTTGATGTCTTTCCTAATGAGCTTCCCAGTGCTCCTCCCGAAAGGAAAATAGACTTTTGTATAGACCTTCTTCTCGATACGCAACCCATTTCTATTCCCCCTTACCGTATTGCCCCAGCAGAGTTGAAGGAGTTGAAGGAGAAATTGATAAATTTGTTGGAGAAGGGTGCATTGGTGTTGTTTGTGAACAAGAAGGATGATTCTCTTAGAATGTGCATTGATTATCGACAACTTAATAGAGTCACCATAAAGAATAAGTACCCTCTTCCAAGGATTGATGACCTTTTTGGTCAACTTCAAGGGCCTAGTCAATTATTAATCTTCGCTTCAGGTACCATCAAATAATAGTTAGGGAGTGTAAAATTGCCACAATGGCTTTTCGGACTAGGTATGGGCACTTTGAGTTTGTGGTTATGTCTTTTCGATTAACTAATGTATCGACTATATTTATGGATCTTATGAATAGGGTCTGTAAACCCAACCTTGACTTGTTTGTGTTCGTTCTTATTGATAATATATTGATTAATTCCCATAGTGAGGAGGAACATGTGGGTCACTTAAGTGTAGTGTTGCAAATCTTGATGGAGGATAGGTTGTATGCTAAATATGAAAAATGTGAGGTTTTCTTGAAAGTGGTTGCCTTTCTATGGCATGTGGTGTCAGGCGATGGCATTATGGGGGATCCTAATAAAACAGAGATGATTAGAAATTGGCCTAGACCTTTTACTCCACCAGACATTAGAAGTTTCTTAGGTTTGGCGGGATATTACCGGAGGCTTGTAAATGGCTTCTCTTCTATTGCTTCTCCCATGACTAAATTGACACAAAAGAAGGTGAAATTTGTGTGGACCGATGAGTGTAAAAAGAGTTTCTAAACTTTAAAATATAAGCTTGTCTCCGCTCTAATCCTATCTCTACAAGAAGGGTTGGAAGGGTTTATTATATACTGTGATGCCTCAAGAATTGGTTTGGGTGTGTTTTTATGCAAAGTGGCAAGGTGATAGCATATACCTCTAGACAACTTAAGTTGCATGAGAAGAATTATCCCACCCATGATCATGATTTGGTGGTTGTGGTATTTGCTTTGAAAATTTGGCGTCGCTACTTGTATGTGGTTCACGTTATTGTGTTCGCCGATCATAAGAGTCTTCAATATGTGTTCACCAAAAAAAATCTTAACTTGAGACAAAGAAGGTGCTCATAGCTCCTTCAATATTATGATATGAGTGTGCATTGTCATCCCCGGCAAAGCTAATATTGTGGCGATGCTTTAATTAAGATACCTATGGGTAATCTAGTTCATGTTGATGATGGTGGCAAAGAAGTGGTTAGATAGGTTCATCTGTTGGCTAGTTTGGGAGTTAGGTTGGATGAAGTTGATAATAGTGGTGTAGTGATTGTTGATGGTTCTAAGTCTTCTTTGATTTTGGAAGTGAAGGCAAAATAAGATCTTGACCCCGAGAGTTGAAGGCGTTGGTGAAAGATGGTAAAGTTGAGGTTTTCTCATAATGGGGAGATGGTGCCTTTAGGTACCAATGTAGATTGTGTGTGCCAAATTTGGATGACTTGAAATAATTGATCTTGAAGGAGGCCCATAACTCATCCTATTTCATTCACCGGGGTTCTACAAAGATATATAGAGACTTGATGGAAGTGTATTAGTTAGCTAGTATTAAGAGGACGTTGCCAAGTCCATGTCCGGATGTCATAATTGCCAACAAGTGAAAACCGAACATCAAAGGCCGAGTGGCCTAGCCCAAGATATAGAGATTCCTACTTGGATGTAGGAGAAAATCAACATGGATTTTGTGGTTGGGTTGCCTAAGACTAGGAAACATTTTGACTCTATTTGGGTTGTTGTGGATAGAATGACAAAGTCTGCTCACTTCCTACCGGTCAAAACTACCTATGGTGCCGAAGATTATGCCAAATTGTACATTCATGAGTTGGTTCGATTGCATGGGGTGCCCTTTTCTATCATTTTGAATCATGGTGCTCAATTCACCTCTCACTTTTGGAGCTCTTTACAAAGAGGTCTTGGTCCCAAGGTTAATCATAGCACAGCCTTTCACCCTCAAATGGATAGTCAAGCCGAGAAGACTATCCAAGCTCTTGAGGATATGCTAAGAGCTTTTGATTTGGAGTTTAAGGGTAGCATCTTCCACTCATTGAATTTGCTTACAACAATAGCTACCACTCAAGCATTAGTATGGCTCCTTTGGAAGCTCTTTATGGTAGGCATTTTAGATCCCTATTTGTGCGGTTTGAAGTGGGGGAGATGTCTTTGCTTGGTCCGGACATGGTCATGGAAGCCTTGGAGAAGGTGTGGTTGATTAGGGAGGGACTGAAAACATTCCAGAGTAGAAAAAACTCCTATTCCGATATGAGAAGATGAAATCTTAACTTTAAGGTTGGTGATTGGATTTACTTGAAAGTCTCAACCATGAAGGATGTATTCTGATTTGGCAAGAAGGGTAAATTGAGCCCAAGATTTGTGTGTCCTTATAGAGTGTTGAGGAATATTGGTGAGGTTGCCTATCAGTTAGAGTTACCCCTTCATATGAAGATGATTCATCCGGTCTTCCATGTATCTATGTTGAGAATGTGTGTGGGTGACCCAAGTGTTATTGTGCCTTTGGATATTGTGGGTGTGGTAGAAGATAATTTGACTTATGAGGAGGTTCTGGTAGAAATTTTATATAGACAAGTGAAGATGTTCAGAAACAAGGATATAGCTTCCGTCAAGGTTCTTTGGAGAAACTAACAAGTTGAAAGTGTCACATGTGAAGTTTGAGGGAAACATGAGAAAATGATATTCATATCTCTTCCACTCTACTCAAGCCTATTGTACTAATTTAAGTCCTCTATAAGATTTCAAGTCGTAAGTTTCAGCCCTTATGTCATTTTGCATGCATTCATGTTTATGTTGACAAGTTTATAGTGATTTTTCATTCATGTTGAGATTTTTGAAAATGATGTTTAAATGCATTTGTTATATTCATGTCGGGCTGAAATCTTCATTATTACTTCTCTTATGTACGTTTCTTTGACATTCAAGGACGAATGCTCACAAGGGGGAGATATTGAAACGCCCCAGAAATGTGCCTCAAAAATGCCCATAATCATAATTCCATATATCTCGAAATCCGTTTGTATTATCAAAAATCCGATTTCATGTTCTTGATTAGGGGGAAAATTTTAGTGGGAAATTGACATAACCCAATTTTAGAAGACGGTAGCGAAAATTGATTTTCGAAAAATTTTCGGCGACCAATGCTATCCGCGACGTGGACCTATCACGGAGCAGTGTTGTCACTTCATTATTTTTCCTATTTCATCCTAAGGCATTGGGGGCTTGACATCATGCCGAGCTATGTGTAAAAACACTAGTACTTAGTAATTTTTCAACTCTATATCACTCAACATACTCTCAAAACCCTTTCCAAGACTTAACCAAATATTTCATCCAAATTCATGTGTCCTAAGGTTAATTCAGGATCTCAAGAACTCCCTTCAAGATTCAAGTCTCCTTCAAGTCTACATGAAGGATTCCCCAAATTTAGGTATGTGGGTTTTAACCATTGGGTCCTTTCACCTGTGATGCTCATTCACCATATCTTATGAAAATTGCATATTTTCAAGTTGTATTATCTGTGGGTATCTTTTATTATGGATTATAACCATGAAATATGTTGGGGTTTTATCAAATGTTGATTAATGCCTGTTTATCTATCTCAAGCTTATACTATGAGTAGATTTTGTCTATTCAGACTATGTATGTTTTGAGCTATGAAACTATGATCTATTATGAGATTTGATGATGGATTTCAAGGTATCTCACATGAGGGTTTTGCAATATGTTGGTGGGTTGATTTGTATTGAAATTTCTCACATGATTTCACTCTTGAATTGCATGATATTGAACAAGCATTATATACCCACCAAATGTTTGATAAAATGTCAAGTCAAGAATTCTCAAGTTAATTATGTGTTTTATAAGTCAAGTAATTTCATGATGAATATGGGCTATCAAGTATGTTATGAATTAATGTAATTATCTATGATTATGAAAGTATGAAGTTAATCCCTATTTTCAGGATTTTACCTCTTATGAGCCTTTGATGTTAATGCAAGGGTAATGTTTGATGATGATCTTTTCTCATGTTTCAAGTTAGGCTCACCATTAGAGATTAAGTATGTTTATGAGCTACTCCTGTTATGATTCCTTGTTTATTGCAAGTTATCAAAGTATGATTATTAAAAATATTCCGTGGGATTAGACTTAGCACCGATGGACAGACAGTTTGCTGTCTTTCCTTGAACTATGTGCCAACATAGTATTATGTTATACCCTTGCTATACTAGTGGATCTATTTAGTGCACTTTCTCTTGAAATTCTTCCCGAAATGGGACGGGCTCCCGTAAGGCGAAGTTTGTCATGAAATCCTTTATGAAATGGGATGGGCTGCCGTAAGGAAGGCTAATTCTCCGAAATAGGATGGGCTCTCGTACGGTGAAGTATGATATATTTTGACAAGTAGACTACATCTTTATCTGTAAGGGGCAATCATCAGGATTCCAAGTTGCAGCTCGCTTGATCTTATACTTTGTCTATTGAGATCCCTTCCTACACATATATTATGTTCTATGCAAGTTGAATGATTTGCAAGCATGTTTTACTTCAAGCATTTATCATGCATGCCATATTGAGATTATGCTTATCTATTGCCTATTACCATGCATTTTGAATATATTAGCTTATGTCTTGTCGCATTGCATCCTACATGCTTAGTACATTCAAACATACTAAGACATACTTTATGCCTCCATGTGGCTAGTGAGATTATTCAAAGAAAAGCATGGTGAGTCCTCAAGTTCGGGGATGCTATCTACTTTCTCTTGATATTCCTAAGAATTCTTGATGAGGAATATATGATATTATGAGGGTGAGCCCAGAAAGTGTCTTGGTTCCCGCCCTATTCTAAGTTTAGAGATATTGCTGGAACATTATGATGTATTTATGCTATAAGCTTGACTCCCTATGTTTCTTTGATATCAAAGGCTTCCCTTAGTCCTGTTTTTCCTTTTTATTATCTCTTTTTGTTGTTTACTTTGCTTCCACAATCAAGTATGTGTGATTGATATGCTAAGAGGCTTGTTTGGGTCCCTTCGAGTTTCCATTCGGTCGTGTCATGTCTAGGCCCTAGGCTTGGGTCGTGACAGTTGCATTCGTGCTATGAGTCTACTCTTAGTTTGGCCATCTTTCGAGGATAAATGATCTCAAGAGAGAAATATTGTTAGACCCCATAATTATTATAACTCAGACAAATTCACAAATCCCAAGGAGCAAATCTGGATTTTGTACTAGATGGGCATCTACAAATCATATCTATAGCCTGTAAATCACTTCACAAATTGTAGATGGGGGCTCGCAGATCCCCTTTGCACCTAAAAATTTTTAAAGTTGAAGGTGCAGCCTATGAGCCAGTCCACGAACTGTAAAACCTTCTATGACCTATAGACTAAGTCTTGTGGTTACCAAACCCCTAAAAATACCAACCATCCGAATTAGACCAAAGCTGAACAGAAAGAGACCTATTTATGATCCCTAAAAAGGTCTACGACCCATAAAAGCTTGGTCATAGACCCAATCCTGAAAACCCCAGTTGCTATGGATGGTCATCTATGACCAATAGAAGTGACCATGACAATTAAATGGGGTTTCATGGTCCAACTCAGTTGTTTTAGTCTAATGACCCAACCTAGGGCCTAGTCATCACATCGCAAATAAGATACCCACAGGTATCTCACTAGGGTCATCGTTAATATCTCAAGCATTCATATGCATAAAACTTAAACATTTGTGAAAATGAATGGAGAAAGTGTCTATGGCACATCTCGTGACAATGAAACATCATTAAAAAACATATATACTTTCCAAAAATCATATCAACTAAAACATGGAAAGCATAGAATCGGCATCAACCAGTTTCCAACAAATAGAAAAGACTTCATCATTTAGCAACATAGGAAGTAAAAGCCTCTAAAGGCCAACATATACATCAATATCTAAAATAAATAGCAAGAATAAAAATGGTACAAACCCAAACTAAAGGCTCATTGCAAAATACTAATCTTGAATGTTTGAAAGCTAGCCACGAGCTAGTAGAGTAGCACTTGTCCCTACTTGGTTGAGTCATGAAAGGAAAAATATGTGTCTATACTTTTGGAATGTACTAAGTATGTGAGATGCAATGCAAACATGATTGTAATGCCATCATCTATCAAAATGGTAAATGTTTAACATACAGGTAAAAACATCAGGTGCTTCATCTACCACTTTCCTCCCTTGCAGAGCATAAAATCGGTTATGACGTGGAACACCTGTTTGTTAGCCACCTTGTGCCCTTTGGTCACCATGAGCACCTTATCCTTGAGGATGGCCATTCCTACCTTTGTTTGGAAAATCCACAATCTTGTGGCCCACCTTGGCACACCCAAAGCAAGCAGCCGTGTTCCTCAAACATACACCACGATTATTCGCTCAATATTTTTGGCACCTTGGAAGAGTCATACCGCCATTGCCACCTTGAGCCCTAGGGTCGGGAACCCTATCATCAGCAAATTGTTGGCCTTGATCATTAGAGATCTTTGACCTTGAAATTCGTGACCTTGTTGAAAATGGCGACATCTAGCACCTTGAAATCCACCATCATAACAAGCCCTCTAGGACTCTCCACACCTCTTCTTTCTAAGTTATTCTCGTTCAAGTTGCTCGATATAAGTCATGAGCCAAGAAAAGTCTATTATCTCTTATGACCAGAACACTGCAACATCTTCATTGATCAAGTCAGATACTCTTGACACAAACTTATGCATCCTTTCCCTAGGATTGGTGACCAAGTAAGGAACACACTTTGAGAGGTTGTCGAATTTAAGGGAAATACTCCCTAACCCCCACGAACCTATTTTGAGATTCATAAGCTCTATCATCTTTGCCTCCCTAGTTTCATGGGAATGAAATGGTTGAGGAAGGCGACCTTGAATTCTTCCCAAGGTAAGCTCTCCATTCACCTTATTCCTCTTCCATTGAACAAACCACAATTGCTAGAGGCCCTTTAGTTGATAGGATGCTAGTTTTACTTTTTCCTCCGAGGTTACCCTCATAATGTCAAGAACCTTGTACACCTCATCAATGAATTATAGGGGGTCTTCTTCAACTTTGGAGTCATAGAACTCTGGAGGATTCATTATTGCAAAATCCCTCACTCTTAAAGCAGAGGTAGGAGCATGAGGAACTTGAACTCCTTGGTTGGCCATGACCCTTTCCACTAAAGTGACCACATTCCAGTATTCAGCATGAGTGACCCCTTCTTCTCCTTGGGGACTTGTGGAGCTGAAGGGACCGATTTACCCTCAGGAGTGAGTGCTCTTTGTGCCTCTCTACTTTGAGGCATGATCTAAACAAGAAAAAGATCATCTATCAAGAATAGGAAGTCTCAATTTAACTCCTAAGCATGACATAGAATATGAGGAAGTCATTCCTAAAACACTTATAACTTCTCATTCATAGTTGTGGTGTACTTCAGAACCACGAACAAGAATCTAATCAACGTGATGTGTTGGATTTCAAAGGACCCTTCACCAACCTAGTGCTTTGATACCACGCTTATCACGAGCTAAGCCTAGGTTCTAGGTGTAATACAATGAATGGGGAAACCCAAAGGGACACAAGAAAAGCCTTTTAAGCATACATGGCACATCCTTTGTTGCAGAAGCATAATTAAACAACAAACACATAACTCTAGGGGAAATAGGATATTGGACTCAAGCAATGCGAATATTAAAGGGTAGTGGGGTAGGGGAAACAGAATATTGGATTTAAGCTATGGGAATGTTATAGGGAAGAAGATTAACATAAACACACAGAAAAATAATATATAAGGGGTGGGTATGTGTGGCTCACGCTATGGGGGTGTTAGGTACTTAGGACTTGCATCTCATCCACAATATACAACCAGCATAATAAAGGGTAAGGTGTAAGGGAGTCTTCTATAATAAATAAACATAACAAAAGTCCAGCTCATAGCATACATATCTATATCTAACAACACCTCTAACATAAGTGGAATAGGGGCCAAGATATCTCCTGGGCTCACCCTAAATATATAAATATCCATAAATATAAAAGTCTTAATAAAGCACGAAGAACTCACCGCAAGCAATTTTTGATCGAATCGTCTAGCAATGTGGAGGGGGAGGATATATAAGATCTTTGATCCATACATTGTGAGGTCATATAGGCAAAAGAGTACGCACTAGTACTTGGAATGCGCTTAGTATACGAGGTGCAATTGCAACAAGGAAGATAATGTATAGTAAAACAACTACCAAAATCATGAACAACATATACAAGCTCAATATGTCATAAATGATAGATGCTTAGTTAAAATGTGCATACAGAATCATAAAGTCACATGATATATCATGCATAGGTGGGAGAGGACCATAACCGATACATAAGACTAAGCGAGCTACTATTTGGAATTCTAATGTTCACTCCACATCGTACAAGGAGTGATGTACTTTGCCAAGGTAAACCAAACACTCACCTTATGACATGGCCTTTTTAGAAAGTGTCTTCATATACACCGTACCTTATGGCATAGCCTTTTCAGTAGGTGTGATTAATTATCTTTACCTTACGACATTTTCCTTTTTGCAGATACAAGCCTATATAGGAAATCAATACCATGAACCTATGGTGGCACATATTTTAGGGACAATGGGAGACTATCAAGGTCTTCTCAGTGCTAGGTTACAATCCCATGGATTACTTGAATCATAATCATAGGTATATTAATCATAGTCTTATACATCATAACTTACTTCTCGGAGTAGCCCATTAAGACATAGATTATAACATTAAGGATAGGGCTTTACATCCTTTCTTAATATTCATATCATGCTCATGAGCTCATAGCATTGTTGAACCTCTTATTAGTCCCGACAAGCATGACATACGTATCTTACCATAATGTATTCATTCCATAAGAAACATGGCATATATCTTTAATCAAATCATGGTGGGTACATGTACATAATTTAAAAACTATGCGATTCAAGAGTAAACAACATGAGAGAAGTAAAATAGAATCACTTAAGCATTATTAAAATAACCCACCAAAGGCATTAGAATACTTGGCTAGGGTATTGTCACGACCCAAGCCTAGGTCCTAGACATGACTGGTGAATGGGGAACCCGAAGGGACCCGAAACAAGCCTCTTAGCATATCATTACACATCCTTGGTCGCAGAAGCAATTAAAATGTCATTGAGAAATAAACATAAGAAAGGGAATAGGGACTAAGAATAACACTTATGTCCTAACATCAAGATACAAGAGAGTCAACACTCATAACATAGATATATAAAATGTCCAACAACACCTCTACTGCATAGATAAGAGCAGGAGCCAAGACAAGGGATAGGTACCATAGGCAAAATGCATAATCATAAGTAGTAAATAACATACTTACAATATAACATGTGTGAATAGTGCTTCAAGTAAAAGCATGCTTATATAAAACATAATACGAGTGTAAGGAGTGACCATTATAGTGCAATCCAAGGCCTATCACCCTCTTGAATAGGCGCATTAGGTACAAACCCCTTCATGAGGTTGATAGAGTAATAACAGCCCAACAAGGTTGATGGAGTAAAAACCCCCCAATGGGTTGATGGAGTCTCCCTAATGGGTTGATGAGTGCAAAACCCCAACAAGGTTGATGGGTATAAACCCCCAACAAGGTTACCCGGGCCCACCACCCCCCGAATCAGGCGACTGAGGTACTAACCCCTCAACAAGGTTACCCGATCCTACAACCCCCCGAGTTAGGCATGGTCATCCCAACACTATGGAGATAATATCATATATATACACTCCTTTCATCATCACATACATATAATCCCTGTCATCGTTATTCCATCATCATTTCATCATTATATCATTATCATTTCATCACCGTATCATCATAATCTCATCATCATATAGTCATTCAACTCACGAGATATGTCATTCCTCAAGAAACCATAACCAGACATTTTATTAAACACTTAGAGGGTCTGTAGTGCTAGCGTAAAACCATGCAATTCAAGAGTGAAATCATACAAGAAAATTCAATGTAAAACCTTCAATAGATACTTGGTAACACTCTCAAGCAATATGCATCAAAATCCTTCATCAAATCTTACAATAGATCTTAGATTCATAGCTCAAAACATAGTAAAACAGTCACAATTTCATAAGCCCATCATAGTGTGCAGTGATTTTCATAATAAATAATACCCATGAGTAAATCAACTTTAAATAATGCAGTTTAGAGAAAAACGAAGCTTAGGTATCATGGGTGAAAGGAAACCATGAAAGAAACCCACATACCTTATCTATGTAGATGAATTTGATGATGATTGAAGATGGAGACTTGTAGCTTGAGTGCCATCCTTATGAATTCGGAAATGGTTTTGAGACTTGATTTTAGGAGTAAAATATTTGGCTATAATATTGGGGAATGTTTAGAATTATATGAGGGTGAAAAATGGTTAAGTATAGATATTTTCATGTTTGGGATCACTTAGGCCCAAGACTTGAAAATAATGGACCGCAAGAAAAATGACTGGATAGGAAATGGAGATGTCTGCATCGCGAATAGGAAACGAGAACTTAATCTCTTCATTTGCGCATCCTTGGAGCATCACGCCAGGGGCGCAAAAATCTCTCTAGAAATCGTCACTTGGAAAAATCAAAATTGCTAATCGTTTGCTCTTAAATCGGGGTTAGACATATTCTCCACTCAAAATGACCTCCTGAGCAAGAATATGAAGTAAGATTTTTGATATCACGCACATATTTTTATATGAATGGAAATTACGATTCCGGGCACTTCCGATGAACATTTTCGGGCACTTTTTGGGGTCGTTACAATAACTCCCTCTTGGGAACATTCATCCCTGAATGTCAAAGAGGCGTATATGAGAGACACAAACATGACAATATCAGCCCGCACGGAGATGCAACAATGCACTTAAACATCATTTCACAAATCTTATCATAAGGGTAAAATCATCATGAACTTGTCAATTTAAACATAAACATATGCAATGACATGAGGGCTGAACTTAAGACTTGAGATCATATAAAGGACTTAGATCAATACCGTAGGCTTGAGTGGAATGGAAAAGGTATGGATATATCACTTTTGCATGTTTTCTACAGCCTCCCAAGTGGCACTGTCAACTTGTTGATTCTTCCAAAGGACCTTAATGAAAGCCACCTCTTTGTTTCTCAACCTCTTCACTTGCTTATCCAAGATCTGAACCGGAACCTCTTCATAGGTCAAAGCATCTTCAACGTCACCCGCAACATCATGAGGTGCAATAGCATTCGGATCACCCACACATTTCCTCAACATAGACACATGAAATACCGAATGAACCAAATCCATTTCTCTAGGCATTACCCACTCAGAAGCTACCTTGCCAACCCTTCTCATCACCCTATAAGGACCCACATATCTTGGAATCAACATTCCCTTCTTACCAAAGCAGACCACACCCTTCATGGGTGACACCTTCAAATAAACCCAATCACCATCTCGGAATTTAAGATCTTGTTTCCTCACATCAGCATAGGACTTTTGGCGACTTTGGGTCATCTTCAACCTTCCCCTAATCATCCTAACTTTCTTAAGAACCTCCATAACTAGATCTGGTCCTAACACGGCCACCTCACCAACCATAAACCACCCAATCAGTGATCTATAATGTCTACCATAATGATCCTTAAATGAAGCCATACTGATGCTAGAATGATAGCTATTGTTAAAGACAAACTCAATAACGGAAGATGATCGTCCCAACTACCTTTAAGCTCCAACACAGATGCTCTAAGCATATCCTAAATGGTTTGAATAGTCCTTGCGGCTTGTCCATCCATTTGAGAGTGGAATGCCAAAGAAAGCTTAACTCTAGTACAAAGACCCCTTTGGAAAGATCTCCAAACATATGAAACAAATTGAGCTCCATGATATGATATGATGGATAAAGAAACCTCATGCAATCACACCAAGTTGTTGATGTGTAACTTCGCATAATCTTCCATCCATATGTGCTCTTAACGGGTATAAAGTGAGCCAATTTCATAATCCTATCAACTACAACCCAAATAGAATCAAAACTTTTTCTAGTCTTGGGCAACCCAACCACAAATTTCATATTAATCACTTCCCACTTCCAAGTCGGAATCTCTATGTCTTGTGTTAGGTCACCCGGCCTTTGATATTTAGCTTTGACTTATTGAAAACTATTACATCCGGAAACGAATTTGGCAATGTCCCTTTTCATGCCTCCCCACCAATATTCTCTCTGAAATCGCTATACATTTTGGTGGAACCGAGATGGATAGAATAAAGAGGAGTTATGGGCCTCATCAAGGATCTTTTCTATCAAGCCATCAACACACAGTACACATAATCTACTTTGGTACCTAAGGGCACCATATCCACCTCAGGATAAAACCTCCACCTTTCCCTCTTTCATCAAGGCCTTTAACTCTAATAAGGAGGATCAAGATCTTGTTTTGCCATCACCTCATCAACCAAAGAAGACCTAGACCCATCCACGACAACAACATTACCACTACCAAACTCCTCCAATCTAACCCCCAATCTAGCTAGCCGATGCACTTCCTTAGCCATCTCCTTCTCACCACCATCAACATGAGCTAGACAACCCATGGACACCCTACTCAAGGCATCCACCACCACATTTACCTTACCTGGATTATAATGCACACTCATATCATAGTCTTTAAGAAGTTCTAGCCACCTTCTTTGCCTCAAGTTGGGATCTTTTTGAGTGAAAACATATTGGCGTCTCTTATAATTGGTGAGTACTTCAACATGTACCCCATACAAGTAATGGAACCAAATCTTTAATGCAAATACCACGACGGCTAGTTCAAGATCATGGGTAGGGTAGTTCCTTTCATGCAGCTTGAGCTGCCTAGAAGCATAGGCTATCACCTTATCATTTTGCATTAGCAAAAAACCCAAACCAACTCTATAAGCATTACAATGTACCATAAATCCCTCACTTCGATAGTGAAAATATAGGAGTAGACACAAGCTTATCTTTCAATGTTTGGAAGCTCCTCCCACATTCATCGGTCCATACAAATTTAGCCTTCTTTTGAGTCAATCTTGTCATAGGGGAAGCAATAGTAGAGAACTCATTCACAAACCTCCAATAATACCCCACTAAGCTCAAGAAACTCCTAATGTCTGATAGGTGAATGGTCTAGGCTAATTTCTAATCACATCGGTCATTTTAGGATCCACCTTTATACCATCCCCCTATACCACATTCCCTAGGAAAGAAAACTCCTTCAACCAAAATTCACACCTTTCATATTTAGCATACAATTTCTCCTCCCTCAATCTTTGCAACACAAGCCTCAAATGGGCCCTATGCGCCTCCCCACCATGAGAATAGATAAAAATATCATCAATTAAGACCATAACAAAAGGAATCAATGTAGGGTTTGAAGACCCTATTCATAAGGTCCAGGAAGATGGCCAGTGCATTAGTCAACCAAAAAGACATCACAACAAACTCATAATGCCCAAATCTAGTCCGGAAGGCCGTCTTGGGAATGTCACACTCGCTCACCTTCACTTGATGATACTCGGACCGAAGATCAATCTTAGAGAAATGGATAGCCCTTGCAATTAGTCAAACAAATCATCAAGCCTTGGAAGAGGATACCTATTCTTGATGGTGACCCTATTGAGTTGACGGTAGTCAATACACATCCTAAGGGGCCCATCTTTCTTTTTCACAAATAATACCGTTGCTCCCCAAGATGTTTGGCTAGGCCTAATGAACCCCTTCCCCAACAAGCCCCTCAATTGCTCCTTCAACTCCTTCAACTTCGTCAGGGTCATACGGTAAGAGGGAATAGAAATAGATTGAGTATCAGGAAGAGGATTTATACCAAAATCTATTTCTCTTTTGGGAGGAATACCGGGAAGGTTATTTGGGAAGGCATCAAGAAACTCATTTACAATTGGAACCGGCTCAATGGGAAGGACTTTAGACTCCATATCCCTAACCTTCACAAGATCGTACAGACACCCCTTACAGATAATTTTATGGGCTTTAATGCAAGAGATGAATCTACCCTTGACTACCACATCTTGACTGTTCCACTCATGGATGGGTTCCTTTAGAAATTGGAATTTGACCTTACGGGTTCTACAGTCAATAGAAGCATAGTAGGCGTGTAATCAATCCATCGCAAGAATGATATCAAAATCAACCACGTCTAGCTCAACAAGATCACAAGGCAACATTTTATGCAAGATGCAAATAGGGCAACTTCTATAACCTTTTCTAGCAATAATAGAGGCGCCAATAGGAGTAGACACCTCATGTTACTCATGCAATAATTCGGACTCAACACGGATTCTTTTGGCAACAAAGGCGGTAACAAAGGAAACAGTGGTACTTGGTTCAATCAATGCATACACATCAAAGTCAAAGATTTTCAACATACCGCTGACAACATCGGGGACTTCATCAACCCCTTGCCTACAATGTAATGCATAAATCAGGTTGTGCCTTGGGGCGCCATCATGTCGTCCACCTCTCCCCAAAGAGATTGCATTAGCACCTTGAGGACGAATCTCCTTACCCTTATTGCAATTTCCAGGGCAATCTATTGCCTTATATGTCCCATTTCTCCACAACCATAGCAAGCACCGGTATCCCTCAAGCATGGGCCACCATGACCCATACCACACTTCAGACACAAATTAATAGGAGCCACATCCCTACCACCTTGGCCCTCAGAAAATCATGTGTAACCTTCTTTTGAAATATATGAGAAGACCCTTGGCCTCGATGGAATGGACCACTCCTTTGGAACATACCCTCAGAATGAGCCCTCTTTGCATCATGACCCCTTCTCATTCTCAATTTCTCCTCTTCCATTTGTTCAACATAGGTCATCAAACATGACAAGTCCAGGTCACTAATCAACATACCGGACCGACATTCTTCACTAACCAAGTCGGATACATCCATAATAAATTTTTGCATTCTCAACCTTGAGTCGACAATCAAGTGAGGAGCAAACTTTGAAAGTTGGATGAACTTGAGGGCATACTCCCTCACACTCTTGGAACCTTGTCTCAATTTCATTAATTCCACCAACTTAGCTTCCCTAAGTTTAAGGGGGAAGAACCAATTAAGGAAGGTCACCTTCAACTCCTCCTAAAGCACCACATAGCTGACTCTCTTTTCCTCTTTCCATTGGTTGTACCATATTTGTGCTACCCCTTTGAGTTGGTAAGCCGCTGAATCTGCCTTATGCTCCGGCATCACACTAATAATAGGCAAAATCTTGTAAACCTCATCAATGAACTTTTGAGGGTCCTCACTCACCTTTGACCCATGGAATTCTAGGGGTTTCATTCTCATGAACCTTGGAAATCTTGGTTGGCTTGATTAGCCACCACTTGTGCAAGAAAGGTAAGAGCATCCCTAAGCTCCCCATTAGAAGATTGCTCCTACGGCATGGGGGTTAGTCTCCCTCACGTGGTAGGCATGATCTAGCATAGCAATAAACAAGCGTTAGGGGGGAAGCTTACTTCAATTCTATAGCATGACTTAGAACATGAAGAAGGGAAATAAGTCCTAGAATGTCTCATAGCCTCCTTCTCATAATTTTTGTGCACAACACAATCATGAATAGGACTCTAATCAATGCGGTGTGTTGGACATTGAGGATCTAACAACCTAGTACTCTGATACCATCTTTGTCATGACCCAAGCATAGGGCCTAGACATGACCGGCAAATGAGAAACCCGAAGGGACGCGAAACAAGCCTCACAGTATATCAATACATATCCTTGATCGCAGAAGCAATTAGAATGACATTGAGAAATAAGCATAAGCAAGTGAATAGGGACTAAGGATAACCCATCATATCATAACATCAAGAAACAATAGAGTCAAGACTCATATCGTAGATACATAACATGTCCAACAACACCTCTACTATATAGATAAGAGCGGGGGCCAAGACAAGCAACTGGGCTCACCCTCATAATCAATACATAACAAAAAGGAAGATAGTCTTAATATATAGCAAGAGTTCAGAAGCAACGTCCTCGAAGTGGAGAATTCACCAACAAGTTTGTAGGATAATTAAACTAGCCACGTGGATGAGGAGGATGATCAAGCGGTGCACCGGTTCCTACATGGTGACATCATATAGGCATAGAGTATGCGTTACCATGTTTGAATGTACTAAGTATGTGGGATGCAATGCAACAAGTGATAGGTATCATAGGCAAATTGCATAGTCATAAGCAATAAATAGCATACTAACAATATGTCATGTATGAATGTTGCTTGAAGTAAAAGCATGCTTATATAGAACATAGGGTTGATAGAGTACAAACCCCCCAATAGGTTGATGAGTACAAACCCTCCAACAAGGTTATCGGGGCCTACCACTCCCCAAATTAGGTGATCGAGGTACTAACCCCTTAACAAGGTTAACCAAGCCTACAATCCCCTGAGTTAGGTTTGGTCATCCCCAACACTACAAAGAAAATATCATATATATTCACTACTTTCATCATCATATACATATATTCCCTTTCATCATCATTCTGTCATCATTTCATCATCACATCATCAGCATTTCATCATCATTCCATCATCAATTTATCATCACATCATCATCATTTCATGATCATATAATCATGTCTCATCATTATATAGTCATTGAACTCACAAGACATGCATAGACCCTTCAATTCCTCAAGAAACCATAATCGGATATTTTATCAAATACTTTGAGGGTGTCTAGTGCTAGTGTAAAACCATGTAATTGAAGAGTTAAATCATGCAACAAAATTTAATGCAAAACCTTCAATAGATAATTGGAAACAATCTCAAGCAATATGCATTAAAATCCTTCATCAAATCTTACAATAGATCTTAGATTCATAGCTCAAAACATACTAAAATAGTCACAATTTCATAAGCTCAACATAGTGTGCAGTGATTTTCATAATAAATAATACCCATGAGTAAATCAACTTTAAATCATGCAATTTAAATAAAAAGAAGGCTTGGGCTTCATGGGTGAAAGTAACCCATTAAAGAAACCCACATACCTTAGCTTTGTTGATGAATATGATGACAATTGAAGATGGAGACTTGAAGCTTGAGTGCAATCCTTATGAATTCAGAAATGGTTTGAGACTTGAGTTTAGGAGTAAAATATTTGGCTAAGTGTTTGAATAAATATTGGGGAATGTTTGGAATGATATGAGGGTGAAAAATGGTTAAGTATAGGTATTTTTAGGTTTTAGGAATAGTTAGGCCCAAGACATAAAAATCATGGACCACAAGAAAAATAACTGGACCGAAAATGGACATGTCCGCATAGTAGATAGAATGCAAGAATTGAATCTCTTCATCCATATAGCAGATAGAATGCAAGAATTGAATCTCTTCATCTGCGCACCCCAACCGCGTTGCGCCAGGGGCGCACAAACCTCACCGAAAATTGCATTCTTGCTAAATCGAAATTGCTAATCGATTACTCTTAAATCGAGGTTAGACCCATTTTCCACTCAATTTGATCTCCTGAAAAAGAATATGAAGTTAGATTTTTGTTAACACGCATGGATTTTGAGATATATAGAAATTACGATTCCGGGCACTTTCGAGGCACATATTCGGGCACTTTTTGGGGTCGTTACAAGTATCATCAAACTCTTGTTTAACTTCTTGTTTTCACATGGCATTGCATTGAGTAATAGTATATAATGATAAAACATCATAAAATACTTTATAATATCATCATATATAAGAGTTCATAAAATTTCCTTAAGTTTCCATGACTTGTAAATACATGAGGAAAGGGAATGGTTCAGCTTTATGGAGGACAAGTCTCCATAAATAGAAACCTATATACCTTGGTGTGATCTAATGGAAGAAAATCTAATTTGGGAGGAGACTGAGCCCCTATCTTGGACTCAACTTTTTAAAGACTTGAGAAACTTGAGAGTGTTCAGGAGGAGTTTGGGACATAGGTTATTTGAGAAATGAGTTGGAAGGAAATGTTTTAGGATTGTAAAGGACTGGGAAAGGCGTATTTATGGGCTTAAAGGGCATAGCATAAGCTTAGGAAATCAGGAAATGACAAAACTGCACCTTCTTAAAAACTGCAAACAGGGCCATGAGACCCCGATTATGAGTGATGGTCTATTGCAGATCATGAAAACAGGTCTTGTCTGGTAACATTTTGGACCCTTAAAAATTTTCTCAAAATCTCAAACCACGACATGACTTACGGCCCATGAACCAATGTACGAGCTGTACGGGTATTTTATGCTTGAAACATCAGAAATATCATCTTTTTACCAAGTCCACCCTCCATTAACGAGCATAAGCTACAACCTGTCGAACAGTATATGGCTCGTACCCTCTTTTATGCCAATCGTTAATACTTAAAAAAACTCTTGAATTCCTCTCTTAAGCACTTTTACAATTTCTAACGTATGGGCCCTTACACTTGATCTCAATTTGTTACTTAGGAAACATGAATAATAATATATGAACCTTGTATGAGTAGTATGAAGTAGGGAGTGTTCATATATACTTCTGACGAAGGACTTAAAACAAGAACATTTAGAATTACCTTAGTTTTTTCTTCTTGAAGCTTATTGGTTTAAAAAAATTTGAGATGATAAAAGAAAAAGTGGAGGGATCTTTGATTGTTTGTTATGGTTACTAGAAGTGTAGGGAATGTCTTGATTACTTTAGGGGCATCTTTGTGTAAACAAACACCAAACTCTCCGAAGAAATTGAGTTAAAAGTGCAAAAAAATCCCATTTGATGGTCTAGACAATGAACCATCAAACCCCTGTGGACAGCCACCAAAATCGTCATAAATGGCTTAAATTTGGTCTCACTATTTTAGTCTAATAGAGTGACCCTATAGATCTTCCCAACTTGTGATGGACGTCACTCTAATGGTGGGATTTTGGCAAATAGGTAGCTTCTAGTAAATTATGCATGTTATTTTAGCCCAAACGTAAAATAATGCAAATGTAGAGTTGGAAATAAGACTCAAAAAGCCTTTAATTTGATATGTCATCTATCACGACCTAAGTGTATACCCTAGGCATGCCTGGCATCCAAAAACCATTACTTATTCTAAGTGGACCTCTAGCTTGGATAACTCACTCAGTGAAAGTCTCAACTCAAAATAGAGTAACTCAGATGGGCACTTAACATTATCAATGAAAATAATACAAGAAATTTATTGATACTCGAGACAATGATATAACCTGAATGCCATCAGCTTAATAAGAAAAACATAGTTTTACAATAGACGCTGAACGAAACATCTGACTCCATCTAACTCTACTTATAAAGCCTTTGAGACAAGTGTGTGACTATCTCAAAAGAACTAGTAAAATGGAAGAAAATTGAACTAAAAAGATCCCTCAGAAAGTAAAGAGGTCTCACAACTATCAAGAAAGAACATATCTTTAATGGAGCACTTGACAAGGATCTCTAATGCCTGTATCTACATCCTTAAATGATGCAAGTCAAATGAAGTCAGTAAATGGAATATACTATATGTATCAGGATCATGTCCACTTAGCTTTTTTTTTTGCTAAAGTACTCCTCTCTACCCTTCTTCTTGTCCACCTCTACCAGATGGGCATATACCATAAATATGGAAATATGCATGTTTGAAATCAAAATTGATTTCTTGTACTCCTTCTTCACATGCTTCCTCGACCCAAAGACAAACTTTCGCATCTTAGATCGCATATTTTGGACCATATGTAGAGTATTTTTAGACAACTAAATGAATTTGAGTTTGTACTCCTTCATTGCCAACCCTTCTTATTTCATATTCACAAAATCCTCTACCTTTGCTTCCCTAATTAGCTCATTAAAACAGAAGTGATTGAGGAATGCACTTTCAGACTTATCATAAACAGCACACTCTTTGTCCTCACCTGACACTCTTTCCACTATCTAGCTCCTTAAGAAAGAAGTGATCGAGGAATGCACTCTCAAACCTATCCTAAACAGCACGCTCTGCATCCTCACCACTCTTTTTCCATTAATTTTACTTGACATTAGCAACATCCTTGAGCTAATAGGATAGAAATTCTACTCTCTCAATCTTTGTAGTATGCATCTCTTTGATGATCGCCCATGTTTTGTCAATCTAGTGTCCTTCTCAAACTTGGACCCTATAAAGACAACTGGGTTTATTCTCAAGAAGTCTCTAATCCTTGTAGAAGTAGATAGATTTAGGAGCAAGATTTGGGGACTAGAGTACTCTAAAGACCAATTTGGGCAGCCACTCACTGAGTGAGCATGGAGATATCCCCTCTAAACTCTGCCTAGGAACTAGAAGATAGCTAAGCAACAGGTGCCTAATGATCTTCTTGAGCTTCACTACCCTTTCCCAGGCTCTACTACATCATTCTTCATCCTTTCAACTCTTTTGTAAGTATAAGGCATATTAGTTGGTGGAACCTCAGCATTGGCAGAATTCCTTTAGCAGGAGGTTCATTTTGGTGGCATGATCTAAAAATCCATAAATGCACAAGTTTGAAGGGAACTTGTGTAGAGTTTAACTCCATTGTGCAAATGTAGCATATGAAAGAAGTGAAACAATTGCTAATATCATGTAGCATCCCTATTATAGATGTCACATGCTTTACACTAACAAAAAAAGGACTTTATTAGGTATGGCTTCGGAGATAACATAGGATTCTTGAATTCCTTGCTCAAATACTAAGTTCTTCATGCTCTGAGTGTATATCCTAAGCATGGCCGACACTTGAAAATCATTGCTTATTCTATTGAACACATGTCATGGATAACTCGATCTATGGGAATCTCAACTCAAAATAGAGTTACTTAGAAAGGTACTCAACACAATTAACAAAAGATAATAACAACAGTTAATGATATTCAAGATAAGGATACAAACACGTGTCATCAACTCAATAAGAAAATCATCATTTTATAGCAGACTCTAAAAGAAACATTTCAATCCATCTAACTCTATCTATAAAGCCTCTAACTACTTATAAGAAGATGCCAAGACAAGTCTGTGGCTACCTCAAAGCAACTACTAAAAAAAAAGCAAACTAAAATAAAAAGATCTGTCCGAAAGAAAGGAGGTCTACCCATTATTAGAAAAGAATATAATTTCAAAAAAGAACACCTATTAGGATCTCTAACACTGTATCTGTACCATAAATTAATGAAAATTAAATGATGTCAATACATGGAATGGACAATATAGACTCTGCAATAAAACATGCTTAAAATAACTCAACACATGAATACTCAACTCAAAATGATACATGCAAGGTTATGAATAAAATAATACCTTACAAGATATACCCAAGTAGATTTGATTTTGATAAAAAGGGGAGTGTTGACTGATTCTTTAAGTTAACAAATAAATCTAAAAAATAGGAATAAAGTAATGTGGTTCATGATGTCTCCCAAGCTACACCTCTTTTTCTAGGCTAAAGTAGTCGTTGTCAAGATATAGAGCCTAACCAAGGTTAGGGTCGAACCCAAGGGAATATGGTAGACTTAGAGGAATTCAATGGCAATGTGGGTTTATTCACCAACTTATCTCCCCAAAGGTGGGGGAGGAGTTATAACAACTAGTAAAAGTAATGCTAGATAACAAAATTCTTTTCTAGTGTATAGCATGCTGAATGGTAAGTTAAGTTCACCAAAACCTTTGGCATAGGCGAAAGGTGAATTTCACTATGTTATTTTCTCCATCCCCGCAGTATGATATTACTAACCCTTACCTATTGTCCCAAAACAACTTTCCTATTGCTCAATTCGGTTGATTAGACGAGAAACATCGATCAAACACTGTTAATTAATCTCTTTCCCCATTAATTATTACAGTGGTCCATTCAGTAACACTTAGAGGGTTCTAATGTTGGCCACCATTAGAAAGCATTCAAAACAAAGAGAATTAATTAATACATGCAATCACACTTTTTAACAATTACGAATTATCCAACTTTACCTTGTCAATTCTTCATTGTTCTCACAACCCTAGTTGTGGATTTATCTACTCATGATCAGTGTAAATGCGAGACTTATGAATTTAAATATCATAATTGAGTGCTTAAACAATTGAATTAAGCATAAGAAAATCCAACTCTTCAATGAGAATCACAAGATTGTAATTATAAGATGAAATTAAAGTTTACAAATATTTCTCAAACAATTTAAATATCATAATTGAGTGCTTAAACAATTGAATTAAGCATAAGAAAATCCAACTCTTCAATGAGAATCACAA
>JAPFFP010009405.1:50114-64006 GCA_026153255.1 Solanum medicagineum
GATTGTAATTATAAGATGAAATTAAAGTGTACAAATATTTCTCAAACTCTCCAATGTTTTTTCTCTACTATCTCTCGCTACACTCACTCTAAAAAATAACATGCAAACCTATTTATAGTATTGAAAATACAAATCCATAACAAAATAAGATAGCTGGGTTGGAAGTCTCTACAAGGTGCTCTACTAGTCATATAGTGATTTACGACTCGTAGTTGGGCTTTCATAATCTGCTGCTGTGATTCTAGACATGGCTTCTACCTACAACCATTAAAAGGTTCTATGGCACGTAGGGGCTTTCGTCTAATAAAATATTATTTTGTTCTCCTCCTCTGATCCTTATGGTACGAGAATAGGTCTACAACTCGTAAAGTCTTCTATGGATCTTCTGAATGCTCGTAGACCAAACTTCACAAATCCACTCTTCATTGTAATTGCACAAGAAACCTCTTTCATGACCCGTAGAATACTCTACAACCTATAAAGGGTCTCATAGATCTTCAAATTCAGCAACATCTTTATATTTTGCCAAAAATAATGCCAACCTTGAAATCTTGCAAAACATACGTAACAAGACATCAAACCTACTACCATCGTATTGAGAACACATAAAATTCTAAGTTGCAAGCTTCAAAAATGTTGTATTTTTATAGCACATCAACACCCTTAACTTAAAATTGTTGATTGTCCTCAAGTGACAGACTCAATGCATATAAACAGCACAATAACACACAAACCTCAATCCAATGGCATATATCTCATCAAACTTAAGCATAGTCACCCACACCACTTTTAAAAACATAATCAGATAGCTATCTAGCAAACCAACACAGATCAATGCATGTGAGAATTTAATTATGACGAGCAAGGTAACCATCACCAAGCCACAATCAATGAATATGTCTAATATTGACAATGCGATGCAAGTACCCTCACAGAAAGAAGTCTCAAATCTCTCTCACAAAAATGTTTTCATGTATAATCGCAAGAGTATGAAAAATCACTCACTCTCATAAAAGACATTCATGTATCATTCCCAATACCATATGCTTGCCCCTATACTTATGCCTAATACCTTCGAATACTTGGGCTAAGATCACTTTAGAACTTTACAGGCTTGTAACATAGCCTCAGGGGGTTCTGGTATGATGCTTTGCGAAAACAGTGACTAAAGCCGCTCCTTGACACTGGATTTTTCTATACTTATGTCGTAATAATACTGTTAATTTTATCCTATTCTCCCTTTCTCCAAATTAAAGCTTTTCTGGGTGCTTTCCTTTCATTTTTCAACTTTTTAACTTGTATTTATACGTTATTTTTCTTTTACTCTCATAACTAAGGCTTCACTCATTTTGCTTGCACCTAGTACACATTTCTTACTCTTTTTCCATGTATCACTAACTTTCCCCCATATTTTGTGTTTCACCCTTACACCAGTCACACTCAACTTAGGCTTTTAGCCTGATTTGAGGTGCACATTATCCAACCTCGGAACCAACGCCACTTTTGGTAGCCACCATGAACTTAGGCTTTTTGCCTCAGTGAAGGTGCACAACGTTCAAGGAAGGTACAGGTCCAATTTTAGGACCTTACAACTAATAAGGCTAGGTCACTTAGGTTTTTACAAAGAAAAGGTACATGGCAGGCTCAAATATTAGGATCAAGGGATATTTCACACATTTGGTTGGTATTTAGTCTAAGTGGACTATCATGAACAATGGCCTAACATTATTTCCTAACCAACTAATCTAAAGTCGAAATTAGAGTAAAAAGGCAAGTTCTGAATTGAAACATAGTACATGAATTTAGAAAATTAAGCTCACACTCACATGGCATTGATACACTATCAACACAGGCTCTCATATCATGCTTTTCATCTGAATTTTATCCTCACTTATCAGAACAAGCCTTGACAACTCATTTAAACATGCATGGTTTCTATCTAGACTAACTAATCAAAATTTTAGTAGGTATCATTTTTCACAAAAAAAGCACAAAATCACACATATATGCTATAGATATCAGTACTATATGCTACCAATACTACCTAAACATACTAAACGTGCCGGTTCACAGAAAGTAAATATCCATGGTGAAAAATAACACACAACCCCTAGGATTTAAAAATTGGTGTGTTGTCCTCAATGCACACATAAATAAAAAATAAAGAATTGTGGTCATAAGGAACATAATTAAGCGCCTAAGGACTACTGTGTGGCTGCATATTACCACCCTCAACCTACGTTGTGGCCTCCTCGGTAGTAGCACCATGACCAAAGGGGCCAACACACCTTACCCATTCAATCTCACGAGCCTGTCCTCTCTCCTCCTCCTACCTCGATTGCCTTAAGATAAGCTCTAGCTCTCCCTGCTCTATCAACCCTGTATGTAACCGCACTATATCAGGATAATCATCATCAGCGTAGGGCCTCTTCCTAAGAGAAGGCGACAAAAGCTCCTTAGGAGCAAATAAGTCCATCACTGGCACCAAGACTGTGGTCACTAGTAGTGTCACCTGTGCTGCCAATGCTGCTGTCATGTTGACCTGAAGTCACTGAATCTGCGTCTATAGGGCCATCATATCTGCTGGTCCGGCCGTGCTCAGACTCTGCTAGACCATCAACTCAAAGGTGTCAATGTGAGCATCCACAGCTGAAAGTTAGTCCTAAATAGTAGTGACTGTGTACGTTTGTATGCGACCCTCTGACTCTATAATGGCCTAGTGAACCTAGAGCCTAATTTGTTGAACTAACTAATCAATTGAGACTTAATGTGGTCCAGTCACAGCAATAAGGCTTGAATAGATGTCGTGGACACATAAACCATGCCTACGGTGTTGTCTATGGCAGAGTGGCCTGTGGTACAGTAGTAGTAGTAGTAGGCCCCCTCCACATCTATGTTGGTTTGTGGGGGCCTATCCTATATAGTATCAGTAGTGGTGGTGGTGGGTGGAACCTCAAGCAGTGGCGTTAGGGTAAAAATCTCTTGAATAGGAGTTGGCTAGTGCGATGCTCGCCTGAGTGTCACCAGGTTCTTCCAAGCCTTAATCATGTTAGCATCCAAATTATAATGGACCTCGATCAATAAGACGAGCTAGTGTAGGCTCTCTACCCCTAACTCTAGACAGAGTCTGTAGATAAAGCATGGGAAGGGATAGAGGTAGACCTCGTCAAGGCTGCCTCGTGGATCTGCTCAGCGATGAGGCTAACCTAATCTATCTCATAGCTAGCCAAGATGTTGGTAACAAGAACTATAAGCTGCAACATCAAAGTATTATCTGCAAGCATCGATCGGATCCATGATCTGATAATACCCTACTAAAATTTTATGGGAAAATAGTGAGAAACCTTTACAATACGCTCTAAATGAGTAGCTACCATGCAAGCTTTGAACCTTGCTCAGCAATCCAACTAGCTACCCATCTCATCAAGCCAGTTTTATGGCTCTGGTCTCTCATCAAACCAAAGTATCTAGTCCATCCCATTTTGTTGTTGAACTCTACTATGGATCTGAGGTTGGGAACTCAGGCCCAAAAAGCATGTGGCAGATATTGGTCTCCAAGATATCATCCTACTGTCTCCTCACACTGGTCTGCATCAGTCTAGGCTAAGCGAGGGGCTTCTTCCTCTTGTTAGGAGTTAAGAACTGTGGCTGCATATGAGTTGTAGAACTCCTCGCTCTATGGATGGGGAGTGCCTCCGTAGTGATTTGGTCGGCCACTAGAGCCCATTTTATCTAATAGTGTCCGGGTGTCCCGAGACAGTATCCAATGCGAATGAGATGACATGGGGCTCTTCATAAATAAAGCGGGCTGGCTTGCCCCGCTCATAACTTGCATACACACTGTATATATGTCTTGCATGCCTAGAATACACCACCGACTGGTGAGAGCATCTGGAGGTGATAGTGATATTCATGGTGCGGTAGAGGACTTTATCTAAGACTTGTCATTTGATCATAACTATGAGTCTAACTGCTCTCTGGACAGAATAATCTGAATGGAGCTGCTCTTATGGTAGCCCTCATTAGGCTAGGGAGTGTGAACGACAATAGCCTAGGTCTGCCCAAGCCTTGAGGCAGCCTATGCTTGTGGTTGTTAGCCTCTGGGTCAGATCGGACACTGAGCTCATCAAGTGATCCACTAAGCGTGGGGGTTTGCTCCCCCCTGAGGTCTCATCTCTAAGCCTCCTCTCCATGGCTTTGATCTTCTCATGTCTCGACTTTAGGGAAATAGTACCTGAAATATGCACATTTATGCAACCTGGATAGCCCCACGAATCAAAAAACAAAATGCAAAAACATATCAGACTTAGTTATAAATGTGTCTACAAAAGCACCTCTACAGGCCATAGTCGAAATTATGATCTATAAAAGGCTTTCAAAGAAATAGTGTCCATAAAAGTTTCTTACTGGAATGGCATCTATGAGACCAGATCTACTCTTAGAAGGTCCTACGAGTTGAAGATGATTCTAGCGTCTCAATTTTTCGCAGGCAGGGGTCCATGACACCTGTCTAGGAGCCATAAAATGTTTTACAACTCGTAGAAGGTCTCATCTGATAGGTACTCAGAAACTTCAGGTTTTTGGAATCTCATAGAGGGGAAATTACGACTCGTGGAATGCTCCACAGGCTGTAAAAGAACCTCATAGTCCAGAAAAAACTTAGTCACTTTAGCTTCTAAGTCCATCAATGTTGATTCCATATGACTTTTTCAACTTACTTTATCAGAATCGACGCAATACGCACATACCCAACATGATTCATTTCGCAACACCCAACAACCCCGCATGACAATTAGCAAATATACCCCATCGAAAATAATTAAGCATGCTATCCCAACTCTACCAACTCTACCAACCCTGTTTGAATGAATTAACCATCAAACCATAATCAATGACATCATATCAAATTCTTTGAACATATAACCAATTTTATATCAATCGGTGAGTGATTACATAGTTTTTAGACATATCATTCAAAGCATATAATCAAGGTAATGACACCAAATTCCATCCTAAACACATGTTCATACAAAGGCAACCTCAATTCAATCTATCAATTTGCACACATGGGTTTATGTTTCAATTACCACTACCAAACAATTTTAAATTCAACCTAATCACACAATGATTGGTAAATAAAGGTTGTTTAAAAGTCAAAAAACTTACCAAATTGAGTGATTAAATCATAGAAATTGGAGGATCTAATGAGACAATAAAATCCTAGGATTGCTGGAAAAGTATGTCGAATAATGGTGGGGGTACTGCTGTTGGTGGTTTGAAAGATTTGGAGTGTAGCTTGGCAAGGTATATTTCATAATTTTGGGGACAAATGGGCTCAAAATATATTTACCCCACTTTTTATAGGTTGACTCTGGTCAGTCAAACTAATGGGCCTAGGCTCTATGAAACCCCAATTACAGGCCATAGAGTGTTTCACAGCCCGTAAATCATGGTTTTGTAGAACAACCAAAACCCTATTTTTGAGGGCTAAGTTTCCCGTACCAGTCTATGAGTCATGGAATGAAGTAAGACTTGTAGAGTTGATCATAAAAACCCCAACACTTAGTCAAAAACTCAAAAAGCTTACATGGGTTCCACGAGCCCCATTTACGACCCGTAATTTTTATCTATAGGCCATAATGTTGGCTCGTGAACTCAAGTGCATAACATTTTGCTCACTGGAAGTGCCTACGAGTAGTGTGCAGCTCGTAGTTTAATATATGGAACGTATAATTACTAGTCGAAGAGGCACTTCTTGATTCATTTTCAGCCAAGTATGCATGACTTAGCCATGTACCTGCACATCCATTACATAACACACTATTACCCTATATGCAACCAGCCCAATGTGTGAAATTACAACCAAAATGAGAGAAGATAAGTTACCTATGAGTCCAAGAACTAAAAATAAAGCTACCACTACAAGTATTAAATCAAACCATGGATTGCCTCCTAAGTAGCATTTGATTTATTGTCGTGGCATGTCTTGGATAACTTGGTTACTAAGACTTCACCAAGGGTCCAAACATCCTTCTTTAGTTCATCTAGCCTCTTCAACAAGAGACAGATATTGAACACAACTTTAATATTATTCAATCTAAACTTGTGTTGACCAGCTTCTATATCCACTTGTGCTTGACCAATGCTAGGAATGGCCTTCCCAAGATGATTTGGGCATCGAAGTCAACTTTACAATCTAGGATCACAATATCTGTGGGGAATATGAATTTCTCAACTTTGACAATGACATTGTAGAGTATCACCACAGACTTCTTCATCGTCTAATCAACCATCAATAACCTCATACTCGTCGGAGTAGGGGCTCTCAATCCTAGCTTCTTGTAGACTGCAAGAGGTATTACATTTATGCTGGCACTGACATCACACAATGCCCTTACAAACTCCATATCTCTAATGGTGTAGGGTATGGTAAAAGCACCAGGATCTTCTCACTTTTAGACCAAGGACCTCGTAACAATTGCACTACAATGTTGAAGCTCTTGGGAGAGCTCCAGACTCATAGTGCATTTCTTCATAACTAGGTCTTTCATGAACATTGCATACCCTGGCATATTCTCCAATCCCTCCATGAGAGGGATGTTGATAGAGAGTTATTTCAGCATGGAGAGAAAGTGCTTGAACTTTCCCTCCTCTTCCTTCTTTTTAGCTCTTTGAGGGAAGGGGAGAGGAGGCCTGCAAATGGGTTCCAGCTTCTGTGGCACATCTGCAGCACCACTCACCCCATCCTTGTCGCTATCATCTCAGGTATTCGCATACTTCAATATGACTATCTCATTTTGAACATCATCCATATCTACCGGTATGGGAGGATCAATGGTACTCTTGCCATCATGATCAGTAACTGCCATGCACTGCCCTTAATTCTTTGGATTTTGAATTATGTTGCTAGGCATGTACCCCTCTGATGCTAATTTAGTTGAGTTGATACTTAACCAAACTATTGCTCAAGTTGTTTAACAGCAATAAAATGTGACTCGATTTTTTGATTTATACTAGAGATCTCATATTTCATCAACCTTAGAGTCTAATCCTATCTCTCAGCTTTCTTCAAAAGGCAATCTAATATCTACTCAAATTTAGAGCTACTCACACCTGTATCCAATTGTGTTGTGGCACATAAGGACCATTTCTGTAGCCATCTCTGTGGCCCGAATTCATGTCATAGTACCCTCCATGATTGTCTCAAAAAGTTCTATCTCAATTGAAGTTCCTATCTTGGTTTCCTTGACCTTGGCGCCAATATCTTGATTGGACCCTTAGATGTTGGTCCAAAAACCTCTTGTCTGATAAATAATGAAATAAGTATCCTCCTTATAGTAGGGATCATCATACATGGGTGCTCATGGAGGCTGATAAACAATTGCATTGACGTGTTCCTAATATGCTACACCATCACCCACACACTTATACGGATTCACGAAAGCTCTTAGATAATGTCTTTATTTATTCTAGCTTGCTTCAAACCAATACTGATAGCTCATAAACTTTTGGTAGATGCTCTATCTCTTTGCCCCCATTCACGATTGGTCATGACCATTCTCTCCATCCTTTTAGCGGTCCTTCCAAATGATTGATCTAAGAACATGTTTCTTGTAATAGTTTCAACACATGCTTAATTATTCTCATCCAGGGCATAGTAGAAGATCTCCACCAAGGAATCATCAACAATTTTATGGTTTACGACACTCCTCAAGCATTTAGTGAACTTCTCCTATGTAGTATTGATCGAGTCACCGATAAGTTGCACAAAGTTATTTATTTGGTCTTTCAACATAAGCTTCTTCGATCTTTGGAAGTACCTTTCCAAAAAAAGCCCTCTGCATCTCCACCCAACTGGTGATCAAACTCTATGGGAGCTAAGATAGCCATAGTGTTGGATTGCTTGTCAGAGATAATGGGAAGACATTGAAGTCCTACAACATCCATAGACAGATTTAGTGTTCCCATCATACTCTTGTAAACAAATGCAATGTTGTGTAGATAGCTATGTAGATCCTTTGATTGTATGCCCATAAACAACCCACAAATCTACAGCATCTGAAGCAACCCACTCGAAACCACAAACTTTTTGTTAGCCGGTAGGTGGTGGTAACACGATAGCTCCTGTCACCTCCATAGCCATCGTGTTCAGCCAGTATTTATTCCACTAATAAGCTTCGACATTGAAGTCTTGTGGCTGTGGACCTATGTCCTCAAGAGAAGGTAGGTTGTCATTGTTGGCATTCTCATTCTCATTCCAGTTCAGAGTTGCATTTGTCGTGTTGTTAATTATCTGGGGCCATTCTTCTCGGTCTTCTCTAGGTCTCTAGGTAAAACATACTAAAGGGTATGCTTCAACTTTGCGTGTTCGGCATATACTACACTTATAGCCTTAAAGACAACAAAATCAACAAAATGAAAACATAAAATAGGGGAAACAACGATGAACTCTGAAATTACTTGAATTATATAAGTCTAGTTGTATTCCCCAACAACGGTTCATAAATATTGATGTCACCCAAGCTAAACCTCCTTGTTGAGGCTAAAGCGGGCGTTGGCAAGATATAGAACCTAACCAAGGTTAGGGTAGAACCCAAGAGAATATGGTAGACTTAGCAAAATTCAATTGCAATTTGGGTTTATTAACAAACTTATCTCCCAGAAAGAGGAGGATTTATAAGAACTAGTGAAAGTAATGCTAAGCTAAAATGAGTGTTTGACAAATATGAAGAGAAACTAAGGTATTGTGTTCCCCATGATTCCCTAACTCACTATTACCAGATAACAAAATTATTTTCTAGTGTGTAGAATGCAGAACGGTAAGTTAAGTTTACCAAACCCTTTGGCGCAGGAGAGACGTGAATTTCACTATGTGATTTGGTCCATCCCCATAGTGTGACATTACTAACCCTTACTGTTGTCCCATTATAACCTTGCCTTGGCCTAGTTCGGTATATTGGACAAGAAACATCGATCAAATCCTATTAATTAATGTCTTTTCCTATTCATTACTATGTTGGTCTATTCAGTAACACTAGGTAGGTTCTAATGTTGCCTACTATTAGAAAAGCATTCAAAACAAAGAGAATTAATTAATACATGCATGCACACTTTTCAACAATTAAGAATTATCGATTTTACCTTGTTAATTCTTCATGGTTCCCACAACCCTATTTATTGATTTAGCTACTCATGATCAGTGTAAATGCAATACTGATGAATTTGAATAACATAATTAAGCACTTACACAATTGAATTAAGCACAAGAAAATCCAACTCTTCAATAAGAATCACAAGATTTTAATTAGACGATGAAATTAAAGTTTACAAGTGTTCTCTAACTCTCCAATGTTTTTTCTCTATTATCTCTCGCTCCATTCTCCTTTTGAAAATAATCTAAAAATTTATTTTAGTATTTAAAATACAAATCCAAAATAAAATAGGACAGCTGGGTCAACACGCTCTTTGAGGTGTTCTACTAGCCGTATAATGATTTACGGCTCATAGTCGGGCTTTCATAATTTGTTGTTGTGATTCTAGACTTGTCTTCTATGGCCACCCTCTATGGCCTGTTAAAGGTTCTACATCCCATAAGGGATTTTGTCTGATGAAATTTCAGAAAGTCCTCCTCATCTGATCCTCAGGGTACAAGACTAGGTCTACAACTAGTAAGGTCTCCTACAACTAATCTGCATGCTCGTAGACCAAACTTCAGAAATCCACCCTTCACTGGAATCGCACACCAAACCTCCTTCGCAGCCTGTAGTCACGTGGGTCTTCAAATTCAGCAACCTCTGCATATTTTGGTCAAAAATAATGCAATCCTTAAATCCTGCAAAACAAACATAAAAATACATCAAACCTACTAATATCGCATTGACAATATACAAAATTCCAAGTTTTAAGCATCAAAAGTGTTGTATTTTAACAGCACAACTATTCATTGGTGATACACTATTAATAACGTGCCCACTAAAGTAGTAAATATATAAATTGACTTAGTAAAACATAGTTGCACTTCAAACTAAAATATAAGACCGTAACAAGATTGCGCATTATTGAAGAATCAGTCAACAGTAGATATAACTCCACAAAGTGATATTATTTATATTGGGGATTTCTATAATTGACAAGCATCTTCTATGATCTAGAGATGCTACTACGAGTATGATTCCAATGAACAACAACCCTTACCTTGCAAGGGCATAGGGCAGTAACATCAATGCATCCAAATAAAAGTTCTCTTTTGGGACAAGTGAAGAGTATCCTAAACTAATGGCATGATCCTATCCTATACTGACTCTGTAGTTTATGGGGTTAGAATTGTCTCTATTCTATCCAAATCGGTGCTCAATACAACTCCCAAAATAATTTATTATGCTTATATACCTCAAGTGAATTAATTACTGAAATTAACTAATCCAGTCCCAATTGGCTTTACTCAAATCTCAAACACTTCTAACTTATCATGCTCATTCACTAAAAAATACAATTTAAAAGTTACTCACATATCTTCAAAACACTTGTCTGAAAAATTCATTTATGCTTAATTTTGATACTTATTTAGATGCATTAAATAGGTATATAAATTAGTATAAATCCTAATTTTCTTGATGCATGAAAACCATCATTATCAACTCAAAATGATGTAGAGAAAATGGAATATCCATCAACTTAACTAAGGTACATATGAGGAAAATCAAGGACAATAATTTCAATAATTCAAGATGTAGTAACACTAGAAATTTTAATCCATAATTAAATCAAACTTAATGAAGGGAAAATTTACTCATTCGGAAGTCAACTAGGCTTAAAACTCACCTCAACTCATTAACAAAGAAATTTAGATGTAGGGCACAAAAAGGAACTCAATCCAATGGTATGAGTAGCATTTCATACCTTAAATATTGAAATTCGATTTGAAAAATCAAAGACCCTAGGTTGGAGTGCTTGAACCCTAGCTTTTTTTCCTCTCTAATCTTGCTCTCAGAGTATTTTAAATATTAATGAGAGTAAACACACTAGGGTACTAATAAGGGGATTATTTTGATCCCAAAATATCATGTTTTTAATTTGACAAGGTGGAAAAAGAACAAATTATGACTCATTAAAATTGACTTTGGTTGTTGCGAGTTAATCTACGGACCGTAGTGTAACACCCCCTAACTCTTCCACCTATTCTGAGTAAATGAATAGAGAAAACAGAGAATATGGTTGAGAGAAATCATTAGAAAAGAAAGCACAAGAGCCATGTACGACCAGTAGATGAGGCCTCGTAGATCCCCAGGTGACTTAGTGAAATTTTCTAGGTCTGACTCTCATGTATGAGACAGCATATGGCTTGTATTTTAATCTGCGGCCAATACATTAGGTTTTGTGAGTTGGTAATTAAAAAAATCAACTTTTTAGTATATTGATTTATGAATTATCAGATGGTCCATGGAAATGGTTTCATAGGTCGCATGCCAAATTCAGATAACTCAAACTTTTCGACACCATACGTATAAGAGGTCATCCACGGCCTGTAAAAAGAACCATGTCTTATAGATGGGGTCTTAAGTTCCTGTCTACAGCTTTTAAGAAGGGTTTTTTTGTCTATTCCTATTATCTTTTACTCCAATGCTTGGATGTTTTGGACTTAATTAAAGTCCTTAAACAACCCCTAAGTGTACTTTCAACTTTCATTCATGCTTAGGAATTCTATAGTGCATCCAAGAAGGGAGAAAAGCGAGGGTTTCAAGTTAAACTACGAGGATCAACTAAGGTTTGATTTCTTATCCTATTTCAAGGTATGTAAGGCTTACTAAAGTATTGGACTACATTCTTTCACACATCCATTCCTCTCATTGAGTCAAAGTCTTAAAAATTCTATAACTCAAATATTGGATTTTCTGCATTTGCTTTGAGTTCTCATGATTACGAACTGACTAATTTATGTATTATACTATTGCTGAAATGAGATTCCGATATAAATTTTATGCATTGACATCATGAACTCCAAATTGAATGATGTACGAAATTCTATACATAGACTATGTTGTGGATTGAGTTTGATTATCTGAGTTGACTAGATTGAAAATAATTGAGTATGAGGAGCAAATAGTATTGTAATTGCATATCCATTAATGCATTTTGCTTGCATACCATGATGAGTCTAATTGAGTGTGTCTGAGTGACCATTTGAGTCAGATTGATTTCCTTAATTGACTGAGTTGATAAGAAACTGAGATGAGTTGAGTTGAGAAAACCCAATATATTTAAGACATAAGTTGATTAATATGGGTGTTATTGAGATTTTAGTTGATTGATGATTTGAGCATATTTTTAGTCTTGGGAAGAGTATCAATCATCGAGCTGGGAATGAGTAAACAACTACTCCAACCCGTAAAACTATGTTGCCAACGTAGGATAGTCGTGCCTGTAAGACCCTACTTGTGGGGATAGGAGAGATCTAAGAAACAAGCTTTGAAATTTGAAATTTTTGATGTTCACAAAGGGGTTTACGACTCGTAAGAGAGAGTACGAGCAGCAAAGTGGGTTCATAAAACCTGGCTGACTTGATGAAATTTGGGATCTTTTTAAAGTTCAATCTAAGACTTATCAGATGACCTATAAAGTCCTCTACAAGCCGTAGATGATCTAGTAGAACGAGAATCAGAGAAAGAGAGTCTCTAAATTTTGAAAAAAGGCCATTAGACAAAACCTTCTATGGCCTGTAGAAAGTTCTATGGCCCATAGACAGTGACTGGTAGACCTGTCCCGTAAGGATTTTAATAGGGGAAAATTTGACCTTTCTCCTTTTTTTTAAGTCTAAGAAACCTTATTTTGACCCTATTGGTGTCCCCTATCAGCATATACAACCCTAATTCATATCATTTCTCCTCATCTGAAACATTCTAAGTCTCAAAACCCTCTTAAGCTCTTCAAGGCTTTCAAGTAACGGGTACAAGTTAGGGTTTCAAATCTTCCACCTACAAGTAAGGATTCCTGCATCATAATCGCTAAGGTATGTTGTTTTGATTGTGGGAACCTTCCTTCCCACAAATCCAACCAATCTTCTTCTCAAACTACATATATTTATAGATTATTTTATGGGTATTTATGAACTCTTGCTTATGGTGATATCATTTTGCATTGTACACATGGTTTATATTTGGGTTATTCAAGTAATGATTTTATTATACTAAAAGCATTGTTGCCTTTTGATATTGTGATGATTTTATGCTATTAAAGTCATGTACTCTATGATGCCATGAAAAGATATGAAGGAACTTATGGGTTTTAGTTGATTTTTATGACACCCAAAACAAGGGTTTTACTATAATAATGGTGGGTTTATTTGAATAACTTTAAATGAATTGATTTCACTTCTCTCTTGTTTCATACTCTTGAAATGCATGATTTTAAGTACATGTGCATACACCCACCGTGTTTTGCTAAATCTACATAACAAGGATTCTTATGTTGATGAAAGATTATTGCATGAATTTTAAGACAAGCATATTATGATAAGTTATGGGTTCCTAAGCTTGTATTGAACTCAAGAAAAGTTCCTATGATTTTCAAGTAAAATTTTGAGCAATTATGCTATATATTCTACCCTCTAGAGGGAACATCAGGATTCTAAGTAGTAGCTTGCTTCATCTTATAGGGCCTCCTGCCACATATGTATGAAATATTATGTAAGTTTGATTATCTACATGCATGTTTTGATTTGAACATTGATCATACATGTCACATTGAACTCATGTCCATTGATAATGATTCATATTGATTATTATAGC
The DNA here is from genome assembly GCA_026153255.1 of Solanum medicagineum. Taxonomy (NCBI): domain Eukaryota; kingdom Viridiplantae; phylum Streptophyta; class Magnoliopsida; order Solanales; family Solanaceae; genus Solanum; species Solanum medicagineum. The sequence continues at coordinate 63,899 of JAPFFP010009405.1, forward strand.
TTATGTTCCTTGTTTCATGGCACCTCGCATACTTAGTACATTCCAAGTACTAACACATACATTTGCCTACATGATCTAGCCATGTAGGGACCAGAGCTCTTGTTCATC
>JAPFFP010009416.1:0-17322 GCA_026153255.1 Solanum medicagineum
GCAGCCTCTTCATCCTCAGTATGTGCTCCTTGACCAGACCCAAAGCCTACTCAAGGTCATGGTAGAGGGAGAAGTAGAGGAGACGGCTTAGGTTCTACGAGTGGCCAAAATCACTTTTATGCACTCACAGACCTATATGCTTCAGAGGCATCTCTAGATGTGATCACAGGTATATTCATGATACATTCTCATGTTGTTTATGCACTAATAGATACTGGATCTAAATTTTCATACATTACTTCATTCATTGCTGGTAAGCTTGATATGAGACCTGTGTTATTTCCTAGGTTAGTTAAGGTGTCTATGCCAGTTGGTGACTTAATATAGCTAATCATGTTTATTGAGGTAATTCAGTATTAATTAATGAGCGCCCAACCTTTACTGATTTAATTGAATTGATTATGCTAGAGTTTGATGTTGTTATGGGTATGGATTGGTTGGTAGCCTGTTATGTTAATATCGATTGTCAAGCAAAGCTAGTCCACCTCCATTTTCCAAGTTAGCCAGTCCTAGAATGGAAAGGTAATGTTGCCTCGCCCAAGTGTAAGTTTAATTCATATCTTAGGGTTCAGAAGCTAATAGCTAAAGGTTGTATATACCATTTAGTTCATGCTTGGGACATTGATAAGGAGCTGATAATCCTTCAGTCAGTCCCTATTGTGAATGAATTCCCAATGGTATTTCCTAATGAGCTTCCAAGGATTTCCCCCCAAAAGGGAAATTGATTTTGGTATAGATTTGCTCCCTGATACGCAGCCTATATCTATTCCTCCCTACAGAATGGCTCCTGCAAAGTTAAAGGAATTGAAGGAACAATTGAAGGAGGACTTACTTCATAAAGGCTTTATTAGGCCAAGTACATCTCCATGGGGTGCTCCAGTTCTCTTTGTTCGAAAGGAAGATGGATCCTTACGGATGTGTATTGATTATAGACAACTAAATAAAGTCACTATCAAGAATAAGTATCCTCTTTTGAGGATTGATGACTTGTTCGACCAGTTAAAGGGTGCCAAATACTTTTCAAAGATTAACTTAAGCTCCGAGTACCACCAATTGCGCGTCAGGGATGCTGATATTCCAAAAACAGCATTGAGGATGAGGTATGGAGATTTTGAGTTCCTTGTCATGTATTTCGGGCTTACAAATGCCCAACAATTTTTATAGACCTGATGCATCGAGTCTTTAAACCATTCTTGGATGAATATATGATCGTGTTTATTGACAACATCTTAATATATTAACGTTCAGAGGCTGAGCATGCATACTACTTACGAGCTATATTACAAACTCTCCAGGACAACAGGTTATATGCTAAAGTCTCTAAATGTGAGTTTTGGTTCAGTTTGATGGCTTTTCTTGTCCATGTTGTTACAGGCGATGGTATCAAGGCGTTGGCCAGAAGATTGAAGTAGTAATGGCTTGGCTGAGACCACTGAGTCCTACGGAGGTTCATAGGAGGTTTGTAGAGGGATTCTCCTCTATCGCTGCACCACTAACGATATTGATGCATAAAGCTGCTAAGTTTCAGTGGACTGATATGTGTGAGCAAAGTTTCTAAGAGTTAAAGAAAAGACTTACCATCGCACCTATCTTGGCTCTTCCGAATGGAACAAAAGTCTACATTGTATATTGTGATGCCTTGAGAATCATCCTAGGTTGTTTTCTTATGCAGCATGGTAGATTTTTTGCATGTGCTTCTAGACTGTTGCAAAAGCATGAATAAAACTATCTTACCCATGATCTTGAGGTCGTCGCAGTTGTCTTTACCCTAAAGATTTGGCGACATTATTTATACGAAGTTTATGTTGATGTTTTTACCGACCACTAGAGCCTCCAATATCTATTTAAGCAGAAGGAGTTGAACCTACAATCGAGGAGGTGGCTAGAATTACTAAAATACTATGATGTTGTCATTGTATACCATTCTGGTAAAGCTAATGTTGTTGCTGATGCACTTATCCGAAAGTCCATGGAAATTCTAAGCCATGTTGAAGCTGATAAGGTTTAAATGACAAAAGACCTATGTCAGCTAGCTAGTTTGCAGGTGCAATTGGTAGATGTAGAGGATGGAGGTGTAATTGTTCTAAATACAGCAGGATCTTCCATTTTTACTCAAGTAAAAAAGCGATAGCGCGAGGATCCTAAGCTTAGGAAACTGAGCGAGAGCATTCCACAACAGCAGCAACCTTTATTTGAGCTGACTGGAGATGGAGTCCTTAGGTACCAAGGATCGCTTATATGTGCCGGATATCGGAGGACTCCGTTCAAAGTTTTTTTCTAAGGCCCATTATTCTAGATATTCAGCCTGCCCTGGCACGAAAAAGATGTATCGTGACCTTCGACAAATCTATTGGTGGAATGGCATGAAAAAGGATATTGCGGAGATAGTAGCCCAATGTCCCAATTGGCAGCAAGTTAAAGCAGAACATCTGAAACTTGGGGGCCTAGGTCAGTATATTGAGCTTCCGCTATGGAAATGGGACATGATAAAGATGGACTTTATCACAAGTTTTCCTCGTACTCTATGCAGGTAAGACTCTATTTGGATAATCATTGATAGGTTGACAAAATTTGCTCATTTTTTCCAGCAAGAATGATATATTCAGTAGAGGATTATGGTATGTTTTAAATTCAAGAGATTGTTCACCTTCATGGAGTTCCAATATCTATTATCTCTGATCGAGGGGCTCAAGTTACAACACATTTTTGGAAGTCTTTTCAGAAGGGTCTGGGCATTCAGATAAATTTCTGCACTGCTTTCCATCCACAAACTGATGGGCAGGCATAGCGTACCATCCAGACCATTGAGGACAGGTTACGTGCCTGTGTGCTGGACTTTAAAGAAAGCTGGGATGAACATCTACCTCTTATTGAGTTTTCTTATAATAACAGCTTCCAAGCTAGTATTCAATTGGTGCCTTATGAAGCACTATCGGGCAGAGATGTAGACCGTCGATCGGTTGGTTTGAGGTTGTGGAGGCAAAGTTGCTAGGCTCTAATCTAGTTCAACAATCAATGGATAATGTAAGACTCATTAGAGACCGATTGCAAACAACCCAAAGTCGGTAGAAGTCTTATACAGATGTTCGATGACGAGACTTACAGTTTGATGTAGAAGATTGGGTCTTTTTGAAAGTATCACGTATGAAGAGAATCATGCGGTTTGGAAAGAAAGGAAAGCACAATCCTAGGTATGTTGGACTGTATAAGATCATTCAAAAGGTTGGCACGTTTTCATACGAGCTTTATTTGCCATCAGAATTGGGGGCAGTCCATCCGTTATTTCATGTATCAATATTGCGGAAGTGCATTGGAGATCCTTCACGTATTACTCACACTGAGGATATCCACATTATTGAAGACTTATCTTATGATGAGGTGCTAGTGGCTATTTTAGATCGACAAGTTAGAAAGCTTCGAAATAAAGAGGTGACGTCCATGAAAGTATTATGGCGAAACAACAATATTGACGAAATAACTTGGGAGACGGAAGGGGAAATCATGCAAAACCACCCTTAGCTATTAACAAATTAAGGTGAGTCATATTTTAAAAGTTGGCAGTCATCTTTCTACAGTAACTTAAATTTTAAATGAGTTGGAGGTTGATTTATATGGGTTGTTGTGGAATAGTTATACAAAGCTTAGTAATTAGAATTTTTTTGAAGTTGATTTACGGATTGGAGGGATAAAAGGTGTATCCTCAAAAATCACACGATAGGCGATAGTGGTGCAAGCAAGATGCTATCTTGATATATTCACGGACGAATGTTCTTAAGGTGGATAGACTGTGAGACCCCGTGTTTCCATAATATGATAGGGTGGCGTGTTATATAAGATATATATGATTTTGGATAGGACCTAAGGATAGTAAGGTTGTCATTAGGTGGTAATATCAAGGACTTAAAGCTTTAGACCAAAGAATCCCCCAAATACACATTTGGGATTAAAGAAATGGCCCGAGTGGCACCTTGGCCTTTTTGGAAGGTTTAAATTGAGTTTCCCTTTTCCGATGGGACTAAGAGTGTATAGTTTGATAATAATGGATTTTTAAATGTTATATTAATATCACAAAGGTCATACATTAAGTTTTGGAATCAAGAAAGTTGCAAGATAAAGGTTGGCCAAAGTTACCGTAAGTTTCGTTAAGAAATCCTTCTTAAACTTGGGTCAAATATTACAGGTCATATCTCCCAAAATATAAGGAGTTACAAGGTTCATGACCTGAGAAATCGAAAGCCTACGAGTCTAGTTTGCAACGCACAAAATCGCGCATCCAATTGAACTCATAATAAGAATTTATGAAAGTTTTGCTGGGATTGCCTGAGCAGGAAATAGGATCATGGATCGGGTCGAGTCAATCCACCAAGATATTGGCTAATTTGATATTTTTAAAAGCTCACATCATTCCCATTTCTTTCCAAAAAGAACATAAACTGAAGATAAAGTTCTCTCAAGGTCTCCCAAGTGATTTAGGTGAGTTCTTCGCATTTTTCCCATTAAAATTCATCCCCGTGCACAGAAATATGTACCTTACGCTTTGAAATTATTTTTCTCTCCTATTAGCTTTGTTTGGGGCAGTTTTTGAGCTAAATGTTCTTGCTGGTTATTGTTGGTTTGTAGCTAGTCTGTTTAGATAATAATTTTGCGGCTCTTTTTTGGGTCATTTTTGCAAAGTTCTATAGACGTTTCCTCGCGTAAATACTATATGGCGATTCTGGTCATTAATGCTTAATTCTGGACTGTTTATAGGATTGTTTAAGCTACATACATGTAGTGGTTGCTGAGCATAGGACGTAAGGAACAACTCTCATGAAGAAACTTTCAGCCATTGGACCTCCGTTTGAAAGTTATGTTAAGGCTAAGCTCTGTCCCTCCTTTCAGCACGAAATCTGGAAAGTTTCCCAAAACGTCAAATGATATCTAATCATTCCATTGCTAGAAACACCTTCTGTGAAAGTATTTGGGATTGTAGCTGAGTTATTTTCATGATGGTATTAGGTTAACATTCCATTCGTTCTCTTAAACTTGGCATTCAATATCTATATATCATTTTGTCGGGTTTCTTGGCTACCTATCCATTTGTTCAAGACGTTTCTCTTCTTGGTGTAGTGTCATCAAAATAAATCTATATTATGAAGGGGATATAGTATTCCTAATCAATCCTCCTTCCATACAAAAATATAATTGAAGCACTTAACAAGTGACGCGTTGATTTCTGATAATCTCTAGCGTAATGCTCCTATTTAAATTACTAATGAATTTGATTTTGTTTATACATTCTTTTACTAATTGACATGGGACCACGTATAAGCATTATATAAAGCACCTTTATGAACATTTTCAGAGTTCAGGCCTCATTCTAAATGTTAAGTTAATCTTTAAAACTTATTCAAAAGACATGTAAGATCCCACGAGTCATGTGTATATACTACGACATTGATTATATTGTTAGGAGGATAAGTGTACCAATGAGCCAAGATTGGCTAAAATTTATGCTATGGCAAACAATGTGCAATCAATATTCATATCATACATGACACGTTATGCATGGACTCAGAGCTATAATCGAAGGTATGAGGCCTATTTGCCCAAATAATTATGTATATATGTATATGGTACAGATGGACACAGGTTGGCAAATATGATGCTAGTTTGCTACCGGCAAGGACCACCATTGCTAGCATTTGGTTGGGTATGTCATACATTTGTATCTATATATATGTATTCATGACATGCATATTTGATCACCAGGAGGTTGATTGTTGGACACTAAGGTTACTTGAGTTTTTGGTTATAAGTGGTATTTCTATTACCTTTTTACTGTTATTATCCATGGTTTTACTTTTGGCCTTACATACCAATAGATGTTTATACATACTGACATCCTGTTCCCTAGGGATGCTGCATTTTATTTTGTACGTGCAGGTTCAAATAGGGACTCTGATCGGCGACTCTGCTATGAGCTCAGTTCAGTCATGAATGGGTAAGCTCCACCTCTTCCTGGAGCTTTCACAGGATGCTTACTTTTTGCTGTATAGTTGGGTATATTCGGGGCCCTATCCCGGCAATATTAGTGGTTCTCTTAGAGGCTATTGTGGACATGTTATCTTAGGTTGGTTCTTATACCTTCAGTCTCCAGTATAGGATTGCCATGTATATATAGTGTGTGCTTGTACCTCTGTTGTTGCAGCCTTATCGGCTAGCTAGTAATTCATCATTTTGGCTTACCTATCTTGGTGTACTTGATTTGTCATTGACAAGGTCATGACCCAAACATTCCAGGCTTACTTTTTTCAGACGTTATGCTGCCCGATTTTCTTTTGGCCCCTAGTTTGGTTGACTATCATGTTTAGTGTCTTACTAAACCAATAACGATATCGAGTGCCAGTCGCGGCTCCCCTCTTTTTGGGGTGTGACATGAATCAACCCATTACAATAATATACATCATCTCCCAATATATGGACATGGGAACATGAAATTCATCGTTTCAAGTAAAACCTAGTTAAGACTTCCTCAATACTCATATAAATTCATCAATTCCACATGATATTTTACTTTATGATAATACACAAAAAAACCATCATAGAATGCATAATAGTAATATCATATGCAAGAATTCATAAAATACCCATAAAGATACATAAACTTCATGTAGTAGAAGAAGAGAAATGGTTAGACTTATGGGAAGGAAGGTTCCCCACAATCGAACCCACATACCTTGTTAAAGTAAAGAAGAGAAAATTTGATTTGGAAGTGAAGAAACCAAAACCCTAGCTTGTTTCCCTCTTCATGGAAACTTGAATGGTTAGGAGTATTTTGAGAGAATTTATGACCTAGGATATTTTTAGAATGAGGAGGAATGGGATGAATCAGGGTTGAAAAGGGCTAGGGCTTAGGCTGTGGGGAAAGGTCAAAAACACCCTTTTTGAAAGCTGGCTGGCCAGCTTCGCGAAACCTCATTTATGGGCCGTAAGTCATTCCACCGCCCATAGAGTGGATCGTAGAAACTGACAGCTTGACAGTGCTTCAGTAAAATGGGCATAACTTTTTGGTCCAAACTCCAAATGAGGTGAAACCAGTTGCGTTGGGAAGACAATTCGAAGATCTCTAATTTGGTGGGAGAATCAGTATCAAATTCATTGTGTTCTATGAGATATGATCATTTAAAGTAGACACATATACAAACTTGCGCGAGAACTTAGGCGATTGGAATTGTTTGCGCACAACTTTATGAGAGTGGGGCTTGGAATTGCATGAGGGTTCATGAAGGGGCTATATAAGGATATTAATGGAATAAGAAAGGTTGGAACTTTCTCTACAGAAATCATTGGAAAGGACCACAAGACCCCGTTCTACGGGTCATAGATAGGGGCATCGTATGATAGACTTTCAGAGACTTTTTCTCTAATTCTCATTCCATGACATGGTCTATGACTTGTTTAAGACTTTATGGGTCAACTGATGAGTCGTAGATTGGACCCCTGAAAGATCCTTAATTTTACCAAGTATGACTAGGTTCCACGAAACCTTATACGAGTTGTAGGCCATCTTATGACTCGTAAAATCCCTCTTGTAAACGCTGACAGTTTCTCCAGAAAAATTTCCAAAGCTCATTTTCTTACATCTCTCATACCCTTCATCGGTGACGTCTTACAATATCTCTCCCTTGGGAATATTCGTCCCCGAATGTGCTATGGCAATATCTATGGAATGGATTCATGCACCATATGCCAAATGTCGCATATACAAAAATGTGACATATGCAGCATGCAAAAGCTTTAAACCATGTTGTAAATAGCATTTACAATGCAACATCAATATCATATAATCATGCATAAATAACATGAGCATGACATGCAAGGAGAAGAGCTTCTAAAATAGAAAGGATTGTAGTATCCCAAACTTGATTAGAATAGAAGAGATAGGGCTATCATTTTTTCATGTCCGCTTCAGCTTTCTTAGTAACACTATTGGCCTACTGTTTCCTCTAAAGAGCCTTGCTAGATGTTATACCTCTATTCCTCAACCTGTTTACTTATCAATTCAATATTTCCTCGAAACTTCTTCATATGTCGAATTTCCTTTCACAGCATCTACAACTTCCAAAGGCACTTGGAGTTTGGGTCACCTATGCACTTCCTCCACATAAACACATTGAATACGGGGCGAACCAACCTATCTCATTAGGCAACTCAAGTCGATAAGTTACCTTACCAACCCTTTCCAATATCTTGTAAGGATCCACGTCCCTTGGGCTCAATATACCCTTCTTGCCAAGATGATCAACACCCTTCATGGGTGAGACTTTCGATTACACCCAACCAACATAACTCCGTCAAACCTCTATACTTTTTTTTTGAATTGGGGTGGATATGATAGGATGAGTTATGTGCCTCTTTAAAAACCAAACCCTTCAGCCATCAACATTTCGCACACCATCTCTCTCTTGGGAGAAAACCTCTACCTTGCCATCCTTCACTAATGCTTTTAGCTCTAACAAAGCGGGGTCAAGGTTTCACTTAGATTTGACCTCTTTAATCAGAAAGGTTTGAATAATCTAGAACCTTTATTACTCCATCTTTTGGCCTTGTCTAACCTAACTCCTAACCTAGGCAAACAATGAAATTCCTTTTTCTTGGGATACACTTTGACTCCCTCACCTTACACCACATCCCTAATGAATGCAACTTCTTTTTAATCAAAACCCACATTTATTAAACTTATCAAAAAACTTTCCTTCCTTAAAATGCAACACTACCCTCAAAAGCCTCACATAATCTTCTTCGCTTCAAGAGTAAACCAAAACATCATCAATAAATACCACAACAGACATGTCAAAATAAGGTTTAAAGACCCTATTAATGAGATTCATAAATATTTCTGAAGTGTTAGTTAACCGTAAGGACATCACCGAAAGCTCAAAATGGCCATATCTTGTCTAGAAAGCTGTCTTGGAAACATCACACTCCCTCACATTCATTTGATGGCATCTGGACTAAAGATCAACTTTAGAAAAATGACTAGCTCTTTGTAGTTGATAGAATAGGTCATCTATCCTTGGCAAAGGATACTTGTTCTTTAGTTTGACCTTATTGAGTTGTTGGTAATCGATGTGCATTCTTAGTGAGCCATCTTTCTTCCTTGCAAACAACACCGGTGTATCCCAAGGTGGCTTATTAGGCCTTTTAAGACCCTTCTCCAATAAATCTTTCAATTGATCCTTTAACTCCTTTGACTCCATTGGGGTCATACGATAGGGTGGAATGGAAATGGGCTAAGTATTGTGGAGGGGATATATGCCAAAATCTATTTTCCTTTCGGGAGGAACACCAGGAAACTCATCAAGAAGAATATCAAGAAATTGATTGACCACTCAAATTGACTTAATAGGAGGGAATCTAGACTCGACGTCCCTAACCCTTACAATTTGGTAAATGCGACCCTTGGAAATCAATTTTCAAGCCTTAAAACAAGAAATAAACCTACCTTTAACAGTGGAATTATGAACTTCCCACCTAAGGACGGGCTCATTAGGAATTTAGAACTTAACCTTGTCGATTCTATAGTCAACGGAAGCATGATATGCATGTAAGTAATCCATCCCAAGAATGTTATCAAAATATACTAGGTCAAGCTCAACAAAATCATAAGGCAAGACTCCATGCAATATAGACATGGCATAACTCCCATAGACTCTTCTAGTGATAATGGACTTACCAATGAGGGTAGACAACTCAAAGGGTTCACACAATAATTTGGGATACACATGAAATCTATTAGCAATAGATGGAGTAATGAATGATAGAGTGGCACCCAGATCTAATAAATCGTTGACATCATAATCATAAAATATTTAACATATTGGGTGAAGCACCACACCAAGTTTAGAGACCCTTGGAGGGGTATGGTTGAGATCATCAATGGTTATCCTTACAATTCTTAGTAACCCATGGGCAGTGTCTCAACTTATGATCCTTTGTGCCACACCCAAAACATGCACTCGAACTGGCCAAACAATCTCCCGAATGGTACCTTCCACAATTACAACATGTAAGACAATCCTGAACACCAACGACCTTACCTTGACACTTGGAAATACTAGCACCACCACCCTTGGCACCACCTTGTGCCTTGTAAGTTCCGTGAGTGCCATTTCCTAGAGGATGTTTATCTTTACATTTCCTTTTAGAATATGGATAATCAACAATCTTTTGGCCCATTTTGCCATACCAAAAACATGCACTCGTGTTTCTTAGACATGTGCAGGCATGATTCTTTCCATATTTTGGGCACCTAAGAGGATTTGGTGCACCATCAACATCGAGCTTAACATATGGGAGTCTACCTTCAAGTTGAGTCCTTCATCTCCCTTCTGCAGAGGCCACAGGATGATCTCTTATCTTATGCCCAGTACTCCCACACTTGAAACAACCTTCAGTGTCACCTAAACACCATTGTTGATGGTTCTTGCAACACCTTTGACAAATGCCGAAAGGGAGCCTTTCTTTTTATACTTGGGCATCGGTAGACTAGTAGAAGATGAAGCAGTATCAACTTGGTCCCTCTTAGCCTTCCTCTCCCTCCTCTTATCATTTAAAATCTCGAGGGCACCTGCCTGTTGTTTGAGTTGAGTGGTTACAACTTTGGCCAATAGCCATAGAGCATTGCGAATCTCTATATTTGATATGCCAATATTAGGAAGATAATCCTTAAGCTACGGATAGTTACCATCTTTTCCACCATTCTGAATAGCTTGAGACATATTCTGAAATGTTACGGATATGATTTAGAATAAACTTTAGAGGATTTAGCTTTACGCATGACATGGATCATGAAGAAGTGATGCATTTTCTAAAATACCTCATAGCCCCCTATTTATAGTTGTGGTGCACTTCACAATCATGAACAAGACTCTACTGACGCAGTGTGTTGGATTTCAAAGGACCATTTATAAACCTAGTGCTCGGATACCAAACTTGTCATGCCCCAACCCTAGGGCCTAGATGTGATACGACAAATAGGTACCCGAAGGGATCCCAAACAAGCCTCTTAAGCATGCATAGCACATCCTTAGTTTTGCAAAAACATAAAGGAGAAATAAAATGTGGCACATAGTTTCTTGGGGAAGCGGGGCTTTGGACTCACGCTATGGGAACGTTATAGGGAAGAGGATAAACATGAATCACATAGCAAATAAGTCTAAAGGGCGGGTAAATATGACTCGCGTTGTGGGGTAATTTAGGGACTTGGGACATCTATCTTGTTAACATAATGAACATTCACCACAAAAAATGAATAAGGGACTAACGGAAAAACTCCAACAACACATAGACATAATAAGAGTCAAACTCATAACATAAAACCCATGTATATGACAACACCTCTAATTACGAATGGAGCGGGGGCCAAGACATCTCCTGGGCTCACCTTCAAAGAAAGTATCCGAAAATACAATCGTCTAAATAAAAGCATGAAAGTAAATGGATGTTGTCCCCCAATGTGGAGAACTTACCAAGAGCAAGCCTTCGTTGAACAGGCTAACCCCGTGGAGGAAAAGGATGGAAAGTAACTCTAGTTCCTACATGGTTAGATCATGCAGGCAAAAAGTATGTGTTAGTACGTTTGAATGTACTAACTATGCAGGGTGCAAAGGCAACAAACAACATGTCATAATTAAGCAATATGCATAATCATAATCAATAATATAAGCTCAATATGAAATAAATGCTCAATGCCTTAGTCAAAACATGCATGAGGATTACCAAACCACCAAAACATATCATACGTAGATCAGAAAAGACCATAACCAACAAATAAGACCAAGAAAGTTACTACTTGGAATCCCAGTGTTCACCCCATACCAAATAAAGGAGTGATTAACCTTTCCAGGGTAAGCAAAATACTCACCTTATGGGAACATCACTTTTTTTAGAAAGTGCCTCATAGTTACCTTATGAGAAAATCACCTATTTTAGCACCCATGTTTTATCAACCTTATGGGAACCTCACCCTTTTCGGTATACATATTTTATTAACCTTACGAAAAATCACCCATTTTAGTATATGATTCACATGTGCCGTATGGGAACATCATCCATTATGATACATCATGCAACTTAAGTTATATGGATCAATTAACTAATTCACAATCCTATGGTAGCAACATAGTTTTGGGACAATGGTTATTAACCAATGTCCGCTCAGTGCTAGGTCACAATCCCAGGAATACCCAAATTATTCTTATTATCATAATCTGCAAAGCATTTTGAGAATCCTCATAGTTCATAGAGTAGCTCATAAAAACCAAGGCTTCATCATATCAAATATAGAGCTTAGAACTTTTCATAGTTTTCACAATATTCTCATGGTTCATAACATACATAATAGCCCTTCACAAATAATAGCATTTGTAAATGACATATCCTATCACAAGTCCTTTGTCAACATGCGAAACTTGGTTCGTAACTTAGTAAAACATGGTGGGTATGTATACATGCTTAAAACTGTGCAAAGACAACACCTTTGGCTATGAGAAGAATAATAAAAGCCCTTTTCCAAATCATGCAAAACTGCGCACCTTATCATAGTAAAATATAGCTAGGGCATCATTAAATCATCATCTTAAATCACATATTTTCATGACTTGTTTTTTATAATATTATATAAAGATAAAGTAATATAATACACATCATAATCTCATCATAGTTTTCTTCTTAATCATATCATGCAAATAGTTCATGAAATCTTCATAAAAATCCTTGTCAAGTAAATATAGTCAAACATGATAGGTATATATACATGTAGTTAAAATCATGCATTTCAAGAGAAGAAGACAACAAAGGAATAAAACCAACTCATTTTAAAGTCATTCAAACCAACCCACCAATTTGTAGTAAAATCCTCATTATTTAGAAAATATACTCCAAGACACATAGTGAATAATAGTTAGTTTGAACCATTCTTAATCAACCCATTACAATAATATACATCATCTTCCAAGATATGAACATGGGAACATGAAATTCATCTTATCAAGTAAAACCTAGTTAAAACTTCCTCAATACTCATATAAATTCATAAATTCCACGTGATATTTTACTTCATGATAATGCACAAAAATAAACCATCATAGAATGCATAATAATGATATCATATGAACGAGTTCATAAAATACCCATAAAGATTCATAAATTTCATGTAGTAGGAGAAGAGAAATGGTTGGACTTGTGGGAAGGAAGGTTCCCCAGTATCAAACCCACATACCTTGTTAACTTAAAGAAGAGAAAATTCAATTTAGAAGTGAAGAAACCAAAATCCTATCTTGTTTTCCTCTTCATGGAAAATTGAAGGCTTCAGCGCATTTTAAGAGGATTTGGGACTTAGGATATTTTTAGAATGAGGAGAAATGGGATGAATTACGGTCGAAAACAGCTGATATAAGGCATGCAAGAGGCAAAATGATGAGGTATGGGCTTAGGGTGTGGGGAAAGGTCAAAAACATCCTTTTTAAAAGCTAGCTGGACAGTTTCATGAAACCTCATTTACGAGTGGTAAGTCATTCCACGGCCCGTAGAGTAGTTCATAGAAACTGGCAGCTTGACAGTGCTTCAGTAAAATGGGCATAACATTTCGGTCCGAACTCTAAATAAGGTCAAACCAGTTGCTTTGGAAAGATAATTTGAAGAGCATTTTCATTTGGTGGGTCACTCAACATCTAATGTATTGTGTGCTATGATATATGATCATTTAAAGAAGACACATATACAAACTCGTGCTAGAACTTAGGCAATTGGAATTGTTTGCACTCGACTTGTTGAGAGAGGGTCTTGGAATTGCATGAGGGGTCATGGAGGGGATATATAAGGCTATTAAGGGAATAGGAAAGGTTGGAACTTCCTCTACAAAAATCACTGGACAGGACTACGAGACCCCATTTATGGGTTGTGGTCCATTCTATGGGCCATAGATAGGGGATTCGTCTGATAGACTTTTAGAGACCTTTCTCTGATTCATATTCCATGACACAGTCTATGACTCATATAAGAATTTACGGGCCATCTAGTGAGTCGTAGATTGAACCCTTGAAATATCTCAAGTATTACCAAGTCTGACTAGCTTCTACGAAACCTTATATGAGCCGTAGCCCATCTTACAACTCATAAAATCCCTCTCATAAACAGTGACAGTTTATAAGAAAAATTCAAAGTTTATTTACTTGCATCTCTGATACCGCTAGTAGGTGGGGTCTTACACAAGTGGAGAGGATCATATACACTAGTGCGCATTATGTCATACGGTGCAGTTAAACTTAGCAATGACACCAAGAATCACTTATGCTTGGTGAATAGACAAAGGATCAAACATTGTTATGGTGTTGACATGGACCACGACGAAGAGTCCATTGACTTGGCCAATAATAATGTGCTAAGCAGTGTCGCGATGGTAAATCAGACGCTGCACGAGAGGCAACCCATGGTGAGGTACTTTGAATTATTTCATTTTAATTCTTAGTATAGAAATTCAAAAAAAAATCCTATCAAAAAATCATGAATTGGCACAAAGTACTAGTCCGCATTGTGAACTTGGCATATTTGTGTTCAGTTTTTTGTTGTTCTGAATTTCCATCGATCTGTTGGGTATTTTTAGATTTTTTGGTGGATTGACTTATTTTCATGTTTTACAACAGAGTCAGGTGTTTGAGAATTTTTTCAAGGTCTTACGCTCGAAAAATAAAGTTTTTTAGGCCCCCAATTGAGTTTCTTATCTAGTAGGGTATGCGACATGTCCACATCATGGACCTATTGTGAACCTGCATATTTTCAAGTCTATATCAACTTCGCAAAAACACTAAAAAAGACAAAATGCAAGTGCGTGACAAGTCACAGACCTGTCGCGGAGTAGTGTAATTTTCGACAATTTTAACCTGACCCAACCCAATTTAACCCCTTTATAAACCCCCTCCCCCGACTTTAACCCCATTTTTACATGACCTAGCCTCCTCTTTTACCTATTCTCTCTTAATTTTTCCCTCTTCTTCACTCAAATCCTCAACAATTCAAATAAGTTCATACCACCTTTTTTTATTTTCAAGTATAAACACAAGTTTCTCTCTTCTTCAAGCATTCCTAGGTATTTTTCTCATCTTATTGGCTTGAATTTTTGTCATTTTTGCTTTAAAGGTATGGGTTTTATTGTTGTAGCTTGATATTGAGGTTTCACTTGTAAAACATGTAATACTTATTATAGGTGTTGGATTGTTGTTCTTAACTATGAAAGTTGGGGTGTAATTATATTTGAAAGTTTGATGTTAAAACCCTAGGCCTAAATTGATCAAAGAATGATGTAAATTTGTGGTCATTGTTGATGATTTTGCTTAAATTCCTCGTGTTTTTCATGTCTTCCTATGGTTTGGAGATTTATGGGCAATTGAATTGCTTACTCACTATATTTACATGTCAGGCCCTATTGAATCGGGGTAATTGTGGCCGTGAGGTTATTGTTGTGAATTGAGGGATAGCTATGTTGTCCAATTGTTCTTAATTGTAGAGAATTGATGTGTTGGATGATGTAAAAATGTCAGTAGGTTGAAAATTAAGTGTGGGGTGACTCGTGTTTGCCTTGGTAAGGACAATAATGGGAACACAAGGGGAAGTCTACGTACCCTTTTTGTCATCCCATGATCCAAACTGAGTGTGGGGTTACATTGCAAGGTTGAAAAGGTGAAAAAGGGACTTCGTGTGGTATGAGACTACTTGAAAATTTGGGTCTTCGTAGGTATAAAATCGCAACTAGAGCAAGCCGAACAAGGAGAGATAAGGCTTTCAGTAGTCGAAAGAGGAATACAGGTATCCCCAATGTGCCTCTAGCCCTTGCACATCTATGAGCCAAACCCGTCGATACGAGCTTAAGCTAGTGGTGCAACATGCAAAGAGTGGTATAAAGCCATGATGTAACTAAATATTTTCCTAATGTCCCCATTGATGTTGATAGCCAGCTCAGGACTTTTCGGCATTTATCAACATTGTGAGGAGTACCACTTGAGCTTCATTTTTGGGGAAACCTAAGAGTGTAACTTGAGTGTAGTCCGGGAGTTTCTATGCCAACCTCCAGCCCCAGGCATGGTCCCAGGTTGTGATAGTATAAGGGATGGAGGTAAATATAACCCCCGTAGCCATTAATGCTATTTTGGAAACCATGGATGTCCACCAGGCCCATTTACTGAGTTGCAAATTCAGCCTCCATATCAGGCCATCCAACACACTTTGGTGCGCCCCAACTCTATAGCCAAGTGGATCAGACATGACTACAAAGATTATCACTAGGCATTCCCATTTTCTCACATGAATCGAGAAGCCAGGGTTTGATTAAGATTATCATACACTCTTTCTTCCCGAGCTAGCACTTCACAGGTTTCACTTGGGACAGGATCTGTTTTGCTTATGCATTCATAATGGGAGTAGTGCTTAATATTGGGTCACATTCAAGTCTTCTATGAGGAACGCCTGTTTTCACAAAGGCCGAGGTATGCTTTTGGGGGCCTAATCACTGAACTCTGTAAGCATGCACGTGTGTCAAAGGAGCTCGTTGACTACTTTCTTTATATTGAGGACCCTCCTATTGTGTCACCAACATAAAGGGGCTAGATGTCTCCATGAGGCCTATCTTGACCACGCAAGAGAGGCCATATGGGGATGAGCTTATCATGGCATAGATGTATGGGTTGGAGATGCTATGCCATAGGACTAGTGCCTTCCCTTCCACATCAGCATCAACAGGTTGAGGTCTCACACCCACTCAATGATCATGCAAATACGGCTTTGGGTACTGGGCCTTGGTTCTCCGAGCATGTAGAAAATGATGTTTCCACTAATAGATGAAATACTAGGGAGACTTCAAACTTGGAGGATGATGATGAACCAGCTGAGGAGTAACCCCTACACATACCTGGAGCCCCAGCAGTTCCCCCTACAGATATGGAGGATTGAGCACCTCACTTATATCACCACATGTTTCGTCTGTCTAAGCACTAGGGACAGTGCTTTGTTTAAGTGTTGGGTGGGAGTTATTGCTACAGCTTTTGTTTCTTTTTTTTATCATTCTACCCATGTAAAGTTCAGACTATGTTTTTTATTTTTTATTTTTCTGATGTTCAGTTTAGACAATGTTTTCATTTTGATTAGGCTGGAAATAATTGTATGATACTATGTTTTGTTGAATATTAGTAGTGAATATGAATGCTTGCATATAATCATAATTTCCACATATCTCAAAATTCGTGCTTAGTATCAAAAATCTGACTTTATATTTGTGATCCGGGGGCA
>JAPFFP010009427.1:0-17322 GCA_026153255.1 Solanum medicagineum
GTTCTCTAAGTACAAACCCTAAAACTCCTGAATAATGATGTCTTCCCCTAAAAATAAACTAAAAGTACGATTTATAGTAATTACAATTAAGTCCTAAAAGAAAAGAAAAACTGATCGGCGGACTCCACGAAAGCTCTCTACGGCTCGTATTGCTTTCTACGGCTCATAATCGGGGTCTCGTAATCAACTCTTGGAATTTTAGATTTATCTTCTATGAAATCTCTTTATGACTTGTAAATTGATCCACGATTCATATTGCATGTTTGTGGACTTCAACTTCATCAAATTGTCCCTCACTGAAAATCCTCATGGTACCTATCTATATGACTCGTAGAATGCTCTACGACTCATATACATGTCTCGTAGAGTTGATCTTCAGAACTCATCCCTTATTGGAATATGTCACGAGACTTCCTCTATGACTCGTAGAATGCTCTACGATCTATAGAGGGTCTTGTAAATCATCAAAACAAGCAATCTTTTGCAATTTTACCCCAAATCATAGCCAACATGTAATCCTGCAAATCTAAACACAAAAACACATACAATCCAAAAATATCACATGAGAACACATAAAATCCTAAGTTTTAAGCATCAAAAGTGCTGTATTTTGACAACACATCAACTACTAGCCCAAGATGTCCTGAGATATCTTCTCTTTCTCCTTCAAAATCTTTGCAGAATAAGGTAGAACTCACTATTCCTAATTTTGAACCATAAAAGATGATATCTTCCTTCAAGATGCATTATGTTTCCAAGATGTGGGGTGCCTTGTGCAAGTGAGTAACAAAATTCTCCCTTGATTCTCGAAATAACTTTTTAAAGATAAAAGATGGTGTCAACCTAATTTTAGAAGAGGTCAAAGCAACTAATATTGTCAATACACCTATTTTTGAGTATTCTGTTAAGGCTTTCTCCGAGACATATGAAGAGTATGATGCCATGGAGTTGTCTTCATCTTAAAAAATGACTGAAGAATGTCAGCAAAAATTAATTTTTGATGTGAAACAACACATTATCAAGGCAAAGTAGGAAATAGGAAAGCACAAAAGCAAATGGGCGCATGGAGGATCTTCAAGCAACTTTTGCAAAAATTGATGAAGAATTTAAGACCTTGACCACAATGAAGAAGAAGACCATTGCACATATGGAGGAACATAATGAACAACTATCTAAAAATCAGGAGGAGATTATCACTTTAGAAGGTGAAATTCATGCCATTAAGGAGAGTCATCCATTGTTTGAAGATGAAGTGAAAAAGTTATCCAAACTGAAGGAAGCAATTGAGACGAGTTGCCAATGAATCTTAGAATTCAATCCATTTTCATAGTTTAAATTCTTGCTTAGGATTTACTTATTTATTTTACAATTTAATTATTATGATGTAGTGACTTTTTTTCTTGGAGTAAGAAAATGATCGCTTTATGAATCTCATCTCTCTTTAAAATTTGAATCTCTTATTTTCTTTTTTCATAAGAGAACACAAGTAATGAATCTTCCCTCATTGTAAATAATCTTTAAGCCTTGTCAAGAATTTTCATCTGAAGTAATATAATTACACCTTCTAGTGCAACTCCTTTTTTTCGTAAAATCCTAGCTTGTAACCTTGTAAAATTTGTAACTTAGGCTCTCAAATCTAGGATTACAAGTCACTGGATCTTATGAAATTTTGAGCTCAATGATCTGTGAGTAATTTCTGAATGAGGTTTAAGAAAGCGATAACTTGATGCTTCACTCTTCCATTTCACAGAAACTTTAGTGATAAACCACTTGAAGAATTTGACTGGCAACACACATGCTTTGCGGCTTCATAAGAAAGAGGGTGAAAAATGGAGCAACTATCTTTCATATGGCACTCGAGCATGTAGTGTACCTCCTCTCTTTTTTTTAACTCATATGACTTAACTTAGAATGATATTCTAAGCTGCCTACATACCTTAGTGAAGAGGATCAAGTCATAACGTAGTTCAAAGAGATGAGTAAATTTTTATCTTTTTTTGTTATTTTTTTTGGTCCATACATAGTTTAAACTCATGCGGGCCAGGAGTATCCGAAGATGGGAAGTACTGCTTCAAGAATTTGCCATTGATCGGACTGATAATCAGGCCATCATTATTCATGATTTTGTATGCACCATTTGAATATATTTCCTTCATGATGTATAGACCATCCCATTTTGATATGAACTTGTCACTCATGTGTTTGTTGAGGATTATGGGTCTTTGAACAACTAAGACCAAGTCTCCTACTCGAAATGATCGTGGCCACACTTTCTTGTTGAAAGCTCTATCTAATTGAGCTAGATAACATTCCAACTTTTGTTATAGTTCCAATATTTTCTTGTCTAATGCTCCAACTTTGCTAGACGAAGTTGAGCATCGCTTTTGACCATAAGCCCCTCTTGGATTGCAATTCTCAGTGATGAAATTTGTTGTTCTAACAGAAGGACCTCTTCTACACCATCTACTATAGAGTATAGAGTTGCTTGTGTAGTAGTTCTAAAGGTTGTTCAGTATGCCCATAAAGCTTCACGAATCTTCTCATTCCAATCCTTCTAATTCTTTGCAACAAATTTCTTCAACAAGTTACCTAATGTCTTATTAAAAGTTTAACAAGGCCATTGGCAGGCGCATTGTACATTGAAGACTTGCATTGCTTAAAACTAAATTTCTCACACAAACTTCTCATAAGTTTGTTATTGAAAGGTGTTCCATTATCAGTAATTATGTACCTTGGTATGCCATTCCTTAAAATTATGTTTAAGTTGATAAAGTCAACGATATTTTCCTTCTTTACCTCCTTCAATGGAACAACCTCATCCCACCTCGAGAAGTAGTCAGTGGCCACCAAGATATAGATCTGACCTTTTGATGACTTGGGAAGAGGTCCAACAACATCAAGTTCCCATGCATCAAAGGGTCATATGCCACAGTTGGGTGAAGAGCCTCCGAGGGTTGGTGTATGTAATTGTCATGAAATTGACATTCTTGACACCTTTTAGCATGCTCTAGATAGTCCATCACCATTGTTAGCCAGTAGTATCCCATCTTCTTGATACGGAAATGAAGCTTGGGCCCTGATTAGTATGCTCCACAAGTTCCATAATGCATTTCTTCCATTGTTCGTCAAGCTTCTTATTTGTTAAGACATTGTAGGAATAGTTCTTCATATGAACGATGAAATAATATCCCTCATAGAAAATGAATTGTGGTGCCCTTCTCTTGATTTCTACATTTTTTCTTACATCTTCATGCAACATTCCATGTTCAATATAGTCAATCAATTGTTGTCTCCAATCCTCTACTTCAATAACCTGAATGGACAGTATGATGACTCTCATTGATAGAAAGATCAAGACATCTAGGAATAACCCATCAATGAAATACATACACTTTTTTCGAATCAATGTCTCCGAGTGCCATTGTTGTGGCCAAGTTAGACAAAGTATCAACCTCTTCTCTTGGGACATGATATAATAACACTTCATTGAAGCTCTCGAGCAAACAAATGACATATTGATGATATGGTATAAAAGCTTCTTTTTTTTACCTTATAACACCCTAATAGTTGATTGATGACCAACTAAGAGTCACCACGAATGTCCAACTGTAGGACCTTCATATCTGATGCCATTTTAAGACCAATAATCGAAGCTTGATATTCTGCGACATTGTTAGAGCACATTTTACCTAGAACAAATAAAAATGGTAAGATTAGTCTTTCAGGAGATAGCAACACAACTCCTGTCCCTGTTCCATCTCAACTTGAAGACCCATCAAAGAACATTATCCATGTCGATAGTTTTCAATAAATAGCACTTTTTCATCAGGAAACTCATCTAAAATCTCCCACTCTGCTGGAAGAGGATGTTCAATAAGGAAATTTGCGAGTGCTTTCCCTCTTATAGCGTTTTGAGGCATGTATACGAGGCATGAACTGGTTGAGTTATTACAAACTTTATAGGATCATCTCGAGAAATCAATTGGATAGCATATGCTTTGAGATAATGACTTAGTTTCTTTACCAAATAAAGCAATGGTAAGACATTTTTTCGATAGGCATGTATTTCAACTCGGCTCCTATCAAAGTCCGGCTCAAGTAGTACAATGCTTGTTCCTTATCATCCTCATTCTTCTGAGCTAATAGTGCCCCAAGTGATTGCTCTTGTGATGCGGTATAAAGTATCAACGGCCTTTCAAGTGTTGGTGCCCCTAAAACATGTGGCTCCAATAAGTATCTTTTGATGCTTTCAAAAGCATTCTGACATGATTGATCCCAATGAAAAGGGACATTCTGCCTCATTAGATGGTTGAAAGGTTCACATCGTCCAGCTAGGTTAGAGATGAACCTTCGAATGAATGCAAAATTTCCTTATAAACTGTGGAGCTTTCTCAAATTCTTTGGCTCGGGCATCTTGGGAATGACATCAATATTTGTAGATCAACCTCAATTCCACAATGATGAATAATGAACCCAAGAAACTTTCCCCAAAATAACTCCAAATGCATATTTGAGTGGATTCATCTTCAAGTCAAACTTCTTAGTCTTGAAAAATAATTCGAAGATGTTCGAGATGGCCGTGGCTACGTGTCATCTTTACCACCAACTCATCAAGATAACACTCTATCCTTTTATGAAGTATGTCATCAAAAATATGTTACATTGCACGTCGATAGGTGGCGCCACCTTGTAATAATATATTCCTTTTGGAGTCTGAAAAGAAGTGCATTCTTCCTCCTTTGGAGTATTTCTGATTTGGTTATAACCGTATGACCCATGTATGAATGACATAGCCTCATTTCCAGTTGTAGCATCCGCCATAAGTTTGATAATTGGTAATGGAAAGTCATCTTTTGGACACACTTTGTTCAAGTCTCAAAAATCAATACAGACGCGTATTTGGCAATTCTTCTTCTTGAAAAGTACAATGTTTGAAACTCATGAGGGGTACTTTACCTCTCGAATAAATTCATCCTCAATGAGTTTGTTGACGTCAGCTTCAATTTGTGTCACCAATTCAGGGCGAAACATACGTTGCGATTGCTTTATGGGATGTGCCCTACTTTTGATTCCTAAATGGTGGATAGCTACCTTAGGACTAAGGCCAGATATTTCTTTATACGACCAAGAGAAGACATCTTTGTACTTGAACAATAGCTTAAAATATTCACTCTTTTCTTAAGGCGTAAGGAGGGTACTAATTAAGGTTGGGTCCGGATCTTCCAAAGTGCCTAGATTCAACTCCTTGAGTTCATCCACTATTAGTTGCATGCCATCTTCAATTTGAGGTGGAGCTTCTTCATATTATCATTCACATTATCAAAGAATGGACCGTGTTCGATTGTTATGTGATATGATATTTGCACAAAGTTTGAATTTGCATTTTGCCTTTCTCTAAAGGATATAATGACTTCTTTAAGTTTCTCATTTGTTCTCCCATGAAATTGGTTGGTGAAAATAATAGTACTTCTTTTCACCTTTGACGAGCCTTCAGTGGTGATTGATAAAATAACTTTCCTTTTCATACGTGATGGAAAAACACTCTGGATTTCTTTGTCATCCATCTCTTCACAAAAATCTTGTCTTTCACACTTCACCACTTTTTCTGGTAGTGAATTACTTGTGGTCCCCAAGCGAAGAAAGACTGAGATTTTTGAGGTCACAACGTCTTCTTCAATTTGTTAAGAAGCTTCACCCTTATCCTTGCGCCGTAATATTTCAAATACAGAGATCCGAGGTGTCAATCTTCTTATGCAGTCAACCACCAAAGCTGGGTGTTGAGTTTTCTTTTCTCCAACCTTCTCTGCCTTTTCTATGGAGCTGTAGTATGATGAAGGCATTTCCCTCTTGGATGAAATTCATAAAGGTTCTGCCAAACTTAGAAGTGGCGACATAATACCCTTGCTTTCTCAATGTCATCTGAGACTTTGTAAGCCCATGTATCATTTCACCACTGACTTCATCTTTCAGCTCTTCTAATCTTGTTGGATTCAAAAAATTATAACTTGATTTTTGAAGCAGCGTGAAGACCTTTGGGTCAAAGCGTCCTTTTGTCCCACTAATTGGGGTATTTTCCTTAGAAGGCTTGGGAGTTACAAACGGTACTTAAGCAATTGGGATGGTCATATTCTCTTTCAAATCTTGGTATAGATCATGACTAATTGCTTTGCTTGAAGGATAAACTTATTGAGTACATTCCTCTAATAGAGGTTGTCCCTTTCTTCGACGCTCTCATAGGATGTAGCAAAAATTTGGATACTCTTTATCAGCCCTTTTCTTCATATATTCTTCAGATGATGAAAGCTTGATGGAGACTTCTTCAATTCTCTTCTTAAGAACTTTGACAGTAGCCGATTGAACATTATTCTCTCCTTTTGAATCAACATCAATTGAATCAGCTAATGCGAGTTTCCCCGTGTTTGATTTACAAGATTCTAAGTAGAATCTTGCATGTGCAAAGTATAACTTAGTCAGTAAAAGGTTTAATGTCTGTCTCAATTTTGACTATTTCTCCATTTGTTTTACATACTTCATGCACTGATACAAAGTAGATAGTACCACTCCATTTCATGAACCCAAGGACGTCCAAGAAACAAGTTATATGACGTTTTGGCATTTTTGACATGAATCAATGTACTTGATTTTATGTCACTAATGGATAGCTATATGCAATTCATTCCTATGGCATATTGTCGACCTTGATTGAAACCTTGGATCAGTAAGTTACTCTGGGACAATTCATCAATGGTTATTCCAAGCCTCTTCAGCACTAGTTTTGGCATGATATTGACTACTGAGCCTCTATCTATTAATATACGATTAAAGCGCTATTCTCGAATGGTTCCAACAACAAACAGAGGCTTATTGTGTGGCTTAGACCCTAAGAATAAGTCATCATCCATGAAGGCAATCGCAGCAAAACATGGAGTGACTTTTTTGTTAGCATGACTTTCTTATTCCATCATTGGATTAAGCCTATGTTTCGTTTTCTTTGCTTTTCCACTACTAGAAATTACATGTGATGAACTAATTTCACTATCTAGCAGGAACTTCTAGGGAAACAATTTGTGTAATGTAATTGACTTCAGAACCTTCTGCAATGAAGGACTGTTGATTTTCTTGCTAGTATGAGATCAGACATATGTTAATATTTGTATTTGTTCCACGTTGTTCTTTACTAATCTCAGCTTGGGAAATTGTATCTTCAGAACTTCGTGATGCCTGCACTTTTTGTGAGAAACGAAAATCCAACCATCATCTAAACTATCTTTAGATTTGTCGTCTGCCTTTGGTGATCTTTCAAGAGTCTCTTGTAGAAAATCAACTCTAATGGGAGTAAAACTACCAAATTGCAAAAAAGTAGTGTTTGGCAACTTTGAACACTTCATATGGTTGACTATTACACTAGCATGATTTTCTCTTGCTATTTCATCCATGTCAATGATGATTTTCTATTCCCTCACCAACATTAGAATTTTCGCCTTCAAGATGAAACATTTTTCCATCAAATGACTAATGACAAGGTAAAACTTACAGTACTTAGGATCACTAACTTTATTAATTTCCTCGGACGTCTTTGATTCAAGAAGCTCAAATAACTTTTTAGGTAGCAACTAATCAAAAATCATAGGCATGTCTGAGTCAGGAAATGGGTAAATTTTTGCCTCTGACTCTTTTAAGGTTGGACGACATTTCTCCTCCCTTGGATATTGACTCAGAGTTTCTTCTTCATTCAAATTTCGCTTAGTTATGACCTTTACAAAAGTCGCCTTTACTGCCACAGATTCCTTAGTTTGAACCTTTGAAGTCGTACTTTTCTTGAGCTCCTTCTTTTCTTTGCTTAGTTCAGCAAAAAGGGATGCCTTCCCATGACACGTGATGCTCAACTCTATGTCATGTGCTTGCATAGCGAGTTCATCAAAAGTTCATGGTTTGATCCCTTGTAGGATGTACAACAGACCCCAATGCATCCCTTGAATACACATTTTCACTGCTGATATTTCAGTAACTCAATCTTTACAGTCCAAACTCAACGCTCTCCAATGATTTGATGTAATCTATGAGAGGCTCATTGTGACTTCACGAGCCTACACTCTGGACGTGGATGGCACTCAGAAACTATTTTTGGTCCGAAGTGAACCACTTGGCCTGGCTACTTATTCAGCGGAAGACTTAACAATAGTGGAAAAGTTATTAAAGTAACAAGCTAACTCATGAATTATCTGCATACACTGAATGTAAAAGTGCATAAGCAATAACTGAATAGCTGGGACTAGAATACTGAGACATAGTCTATGGAACCTCAACTAAATATGTCTGAAAGGACTACTGGGACAGGCCCCAAGTAACTAGAACTAAAAATAAAAGTTGAAATGGAACATAATAACTCAAGAGCCTCTGACTGAGAAGAGGCCTTACAAATTGGTTGGTTGTCTAGTCCTCAATGAAGTGGCTGCTGAGGAGCTCTGTCACCTGCGTTTGCATGCAGGTCCTAAGTACGTGAGTATGTGGAATGTACAGTATGTAAAATGGCCAAAATAGTTACTCAGAATAACGTAGCATTTCATAAAAGACATAAACATATCTCATAATAAAGTAACAATGACAATAAATACTTAGTGCTAAAATTAACATGCTGAAACTGATAAGTAAAATATATCTTTTAACTTGGGGAGTTTCTCTAACCGACAACCACCACTGTGAGTTTCATGGTGATGCAGCGTCTTGCCCACGCTGCCAGAGCCATCTCGTACCTTACCGGGGTAGGGGACGAAGAACTAGGGGAGTGGATCCATTCCAAACTTGGTCATCTCAGTTGCTAATGAGGAATGTACCTTCGTACAATCCTATCCTATGCTGGCTACATAGTTGATGAGTTCAAGTAATTAATTATACTCTCACTCATATTTGTGCTCAATACTACTCCCGAAACACTTTTACATAGCTTATACTTAAAGACTTGTAATTCTTAAAATCTGCTTTCTCGGGAACTTAGCCAACTTACTACTTAGCTTTCTCATCTGAGTTCTTTAACTTGACTTAAAACTAATATCAACTTAAGTGATTCCAAAAACATGCTAGATTTCTTGGCTAATATGCAAGAATCAATTTTTAAAATGTACTTCTTGAACTTAGCTTAAAGAGGTACTCATACTAGTCTTTGTTTTCTTCAAATAGTAACAAGATTTTCAAGAAACCTCAACAACAATGAATCTTGTTCATATATGAGTATAACTTTGATAACAATACTTTAATTGAATAATGTAGAAGCCAAGAATCATAATATTCATCAAGGATCCATATGTACCATGAGAATTAACATACTTCACAAAAATTACGGGGATTTTAATCTCAACTAGTATTTAAAAGTTCAGGGTAAAAGCTAACTTCTATTCTTAAAGATACTCTTGAAATAATAGTTTTAAGGTGGCCTTACATACCTTGGAAAGAACTCTTTGTGAATTGAAAGAATTTTCTTGAAGGCCCTAACGGTTCTTGATTTTACGCTTGAAGTTTCTAGGAGGGTTTTTCTTTCTTGAACGAATGAATGTGAAAAAAGAATACATTTTTGGACTTAAATTCATCTTCAACTAACTAGTTTATGATTAAGGCCTGTGGAAAAGGTCGAAATTACCCCTCCCCATTAAAAGAGACAAAACTGCTCAAAATTACACTAGTGTGTGTAGCGCACTTGTGTTAATTTCCAGTTTTTCACAAATTCGATCTTTTCATCGAATTTCGAAGAAACCAAAGTGTGATTCCGCATCCCTAGCGCATTGGAGAAGGGGCATGGAAACCTCACTACTTTTGATTTTTTGGAAAAAATTAATTCGAGTTTTTTCGTGTGAAAGTCGGGTTGAGATCATCTTCCGACTCAGTTTTTTCACTGGTCGCAAATTCGATCTCGGATTTACAATCGCGGAATGGGAAGACATGTTACACGCAAGGTCAATTCTAGGGGTATTTTCGTCTTTTCACCGGGTAATATCTTCCCCTTGGGATCATTCGTCCTCGAATGATAATGGTATAAAGAATTTAACTCAAGACAACAAGATTTCCACACCTTAAACTAACATAAGTCTTAAGAATATAAGTTTACCTTCAAGGTCCTCATTTAGGCCAACGAAGAAGTGTGAATACTTGGCCTTCATATCTTCTTCTGCTTCCTATGTGGCTTCTTCCACAAATTGGTTTCTCCACAACACTTTCACCAAAGCTATCTTTTTGGTCCTCAACTCACGAACTTGTCAGTCTAATATTTGTACAGGGATCTCTTCATATGACAAGTTATCTTTAATTCCTACACTTTCAACCGGAATAACTAGAGAGGGATCTCCAAAGAACTTCTTAAGCATGGAAATATGAAATACTGGGAGCATAGCACTCAACTCTGCTGGTAAGTCTAACTCGTAGGCAACGCCGCCCACTCTTCTCAGAATCTGGTAAGGACCAATATATAGTGGGCTGAGCTTCCCTTCTTCCCCAACCTCATAATTCCCTTTATTGGTGATACCTTCAGGTACACCCAATCACCTACTTCGAATTCCAAATCTCTCCTTCTAACATTAGTATATGACTTTTGCCGACTCTGGGGTATCTTTAGACTTTCTTGGATGACCTTCACTTTTTCCATAGCCTGGTGGACTAGATCAGGTCCTATCAATCCTGCCTCACCAACTTCAAACCACCCTATGGGTGACCAACATCTCCTCCCATAAAGAGCCTCATACGGTGCCATCTGTATACTGGCCTGAAAGCTATTACTATAAGAGAACTCAATCAAGAGTAAATGATCATCCCAATTACCTTTAAAGTCTATCACGCATGCCCTCAACATATCTTCCAAGGTATGTATAGTCCGCTCTGCTTGCCCACCTGTCTGTGGATGGAAAGTTGTGCTGAGATTCACCTTAGTATTAAGCCCCTTCTGAAAGGACTTCCTAAATTGTGCTGTAAACTAAGCTTCTTTGTCTTAAATAATGGATATCAGCCTAACAATCTCCTTAAGATAGAGTCTGGCATAATCCTCAATTGTATCAGTCGTCTTGACAGGTAGAAAGTGGGCTGACTTGGTCATTCTATCCACTATGAACTATATCAAATCATGCTATCTACGGGATCGAGGTAAGCCTGTTATGAAGTCCATGTTAATCATCTCCCACTTCTATTCCGCAATCTCTGTGTTCTGGGCTACACCACAAGACCTTTGGTGCTCAGCCTTAACTTGTTGGCAATTTTGGCATCTAGATACAAACTCTGCAATGTCCTCCTTATACACCCTACCAATAGACTTCTCGCAACTCTATACATATTTGCTGCACAAGGTTGGATAGAGTATCTGGCATATGAGCCTCCACCAAGATCCTATCTCTGAGGTCGTCAACATTTGCCATACACAACCTGCCTTGGTATCTCAGGACACCATCTCTCCCTTTTGAAAACACCAATACTTTCTGCTTCTGAACATCTTCTTTCAATTGGAGAAGGGTGGGATCCCTATCTTGCTTTTCTTTCACTTCTACTACCAAGGATGACTCCGACCCATTTCTGACAATGGCCCCACCTTCGTCAGAATCTTCAATCTGCATCCCTAAATGGGCTAATCTATGAACCTCCTTAGCTAACTCTTTCTTTTCATCCTCAACATGAGTTGTTCTCCCCATGGTCACCCTGCTAAGAGCATCAGCAACTACATTAGCTTTACCTGGATGATAGAGGACACTCTTATCATAGTCTTTCAGCAGCTTCAACCATCTTCTCTATCTCAAATTCAGCTCTTTCTGGACAAATACATACAACAAGCTCTTGTGGTCCATGAATACATCCACGAATCCACCATATAGGTAGTGTCTCCAGATTTTCAGAGCAAACACCACCACATCAAGCTCAAAATCATGAGTTGGGTAATTCTTTTCCTGAATCTGAAGCTGTCCAGATGCTTATGCTATCACCTTGTCTCTTGCATTAATACACAACCCCAGCCAACTCTAGAAGCATCACAATATACCATGAAATCATCAACTCCATCTAGTAGGAATAAGACCAGGGCTGTGGTCAACCTAGTTTTCAACTCTTGGAAACTCTTCTCACAAGCTTCTGACCATTCAAACTTAGTCTTCTTCTGAGTCAGCTTAGTCGAGGGAGCTGAGATAGAAGAAAACCCCTCTACAAACCATCTGTAGTAACCTGCCAAGACCAAGAAACTCCTTATCTCTGTGGGAGTTATAGGCCTTGGACAATTCTTTACCGCCTCAATGTTTTAGGAATCAACTTGAATGCCCTCACCAGACACAATGTTCCCTAGAAACGCAATAGATGCCAACAAGAACTCATAATTAGAAAATTAAGTGTATAGTTGTTAATCCCTAAGGGTCTGAAGGATAATTCTAAGATGGTCTGTATTCTCCTCCTAACTACGGGAGTAGATCAGGATATCATCTATGAACACAATGATGAACATATCTAGGTACGACCTCAACACCCTGTTCATAAGATCCATGAAAGCTGCTGGTGCATTTTTCAGCCCGAAGGGCATGACCAAAAACTCATAATGACCATAACGGGTTCTGACTGCTGTCTTAGGAATGTCTCTCTCTCAAACTTTAAGCTGATGATACGCAAACCTGAGATCTATCTTGGAAAAGCAGGTAGCACCCTGAAGTTGGTCGAATAAATCATCAATTCTGGGAAGAGGATACTGGTTCTTAATGGTAACCTTGTTCAACTGACAATAATCTATGCACATCCATAGAGAAGTTTCCTTTTTATGCATGAAAAAGACTGGAGCACCCCAAGGTGAGACACTTGTTCTAATGAAACCTTTATCTAAGAGATCTTTTAGCTACAACTTTAACTCTTTTAGCTCCGAAGGAGCCATCCGGTATGGAGGGATGGATATAGGTTGAGTATCTGGAAGAGTATCTATCCCAAAGTCTATCTCCCTATTAGGAAGGACTCCAGGAAGATCCTCAGGAATGACTTCTGGGAACTCATTAACAATGGGGATAGACTGAAGAGATGGTGCCTCGGCATGAGAATCCTGAACTTTGACTAGGTGATATATACACCCTTTGGAAATTAACTTTCTAGCTTTAAGATATGAGACAAACTAACCTTTTAGGAAAACTGAGCCACCTTCCACTCTAAGGCTGGTTTGTTAGGGAATTGAATTTGACTACCCTGGTTCTACAAACTATGGAGGCATACCCAGCATGAAGCCAATCCACGCCTAGGATGACATCAAAGCTGCCATGTTTAACTCCACCAAATCAGCTACAATAGTCTTATGATAGAAATGGAGACTGGAAAACCCTTATAGATCCTTTGGGCTAAAATTGACTCTCCAGTAGTAGTAGAAACACTGAAAGGCTTAAGAAGGCATTATGGATTGACCCCAAACTTCGCAGTTACATATGGAGTTACAAATGACAATCTGGCCGCTGGGTCTAACAATGCATAGCCATCATAAGTAAAGATTTTAAGCATACCCATAGACACATCTAGTGAGTTCTCCTGCTCCTGTCTAGTGCCCATGGCATACAAGCGTTTTGTGCCCCTTCTTGTTCCTACTGTAGTGCCCCTGTGAGGTGGCTTACCCTGCGGTGCTGAAGCAACTGTCTGTGATCTGTTATCTCTCATATTCTACTTCCATATAGGGCAATCCTTCAAAAGTGGCCCACCTGACCACATTTGAAGCAACCATTTGTGCCCATAAGGCACTATCCGGGATGAGACCTACCACACTTACCACAAGCAGGATAATTGTTCGCTCCTTGAGCTACACTACCCTGTGATCGGCTGGCCGGGAACCTACAGTGCTGTGATCCCTGGTCATTCCTGACCCTTGATGCAGGTGCACTAGCAGATGAAGGTGTTTGTCCGGCTGTCTTAGGGTGAATAGTTGAGTGACTTCCACCTTTAGTCCCTCTCTTGCCTATCTCCTGACCCGATGTCTTGGCCCTCTTGCTCCTAAACTCCTCCCTATGCTGCATCTTCTCCTCCTCTACCTGCTGAATATATGTCACCAAACGGGCTATATCCATATCCCTAATCAACGTTGCATTCCTACCCTCTCTCTTAGTCATTCGAGAGAGCCCTGACACAAAGAGATCCATCCTAGTATGCATATCTACCACCATAGCTGGAGCATAACAGTTCAGCTGAGTAAACTTGAGGATGTACTCCTGTACACTCATATTCTCCTGCTTCAGATTTAGAAATTCCCTTACCTTAACTTGCCTCTTCTCTCTTGGAAAGTACTGTCCCAAAAAGGCCTCCTCAAACGCCGCCCAACTAATAGTTGGTGCTCCATCTGCCTTGCTCCCTTTCCACTGATCGAACCAGAGTCTAGCTACCCCCTTGAGCTGGTAGACAACCAACTCAACCTGCTCAGCATCACCTATACGCATCACATGAAACACATACTGGAGCTCCTCAATGAAGTTCTCAGGATCCGCCTTCACATTGGACCCCGTGAAATCTAGTGGGTTCATCATCAGGAACTCCCTAACCCTGGTGGTATCTAACCCATCATTTCTTCCATCTCTCTGGCGACCTCCCTGAGTAATGACTGCCTGAGTCAAAGCCTGAATGGCCTAGGGAAGCTCAGCATAGGTGATGTCTGCTTGCTGTGTGTGCTCCACAGGCACAGCTGGACCTCTAGGTTTCTCAAGAATTTGTCCAGGTTGGTTTGCATTTCTCCTGGCTGGCGCCCTCTGCCCCTTACTGGTCCATTAGCTCTGCGTGGAGGCATGATCTCAAAAACATGGCGTGAATGCATGAGTTAGAAGTGACTTCATAGAGATACACTCTGAAGCACGAGACAAAGAATGAAAATTAATGATGACACTTCCTAATGTCCCGTAGCCTCCCTGTTATAGATGTGGCGTGCTTCACACCCATAATATGGACTCTACTAGACACGGTTCTATAGACTCCCTAGGACTCTTGAACTCTGTGCTCTGGTACTAAGTTTGTCACCCCTATCTTACACTCTTGATGTGGCCGGCACTCAGAAGCCATATCTGGTCCCAAGCAAACCACTTGGCCTGGCTAATTACTCAACGGAAGTGGAAAAGCTATAAAATTAACAAGCTAACTCATGAATTGTCCGCATACACTGAATGTAAAAGTGCATAAGCAATAACTAAATAGCTGGGACTAGAATACTGAGATATAGTCCATGGAACTTGTACTAAAGTTGTCTGAAAGGACTATTGGGACAGGCCCCAAGTAGTCAGAACTAAAAAAAAGCTGAAATGGAAAATAATAACTTAAGATCCTCTGACTGAGAAGAGGCCTAACCAATTGGCTGGAAGCTGTCTAGTCCTCAACGAAGCAGCTGCTGAGGAGCTCTGTCACCTGCGTCTATATCATAAAATGATGCAGGTCCTAAGGACGTGAGTACGTGGAATGTACGGTATGTAAAATGGTAAAAATAGTAACTCAGAATAACATAGCATTTCTTAAAAGACATAAACATATCTCACAATGAAGTAACAATGACAATAAATACTTAGTGCTGAAATTAACATGCTGAAAATTTATAAGTAAAATATATCTTTTAACTTCGGGAGTTTCTCTAACCGACAACCGCCACTGTGAGCTTCATGGTGATACAACGTCTTGCCCACGCTGTCAGCGCCATCCCGTACCTTGCCGGGGTAGGGGAGGAAGAACTAGGAGAGTGGATCCATCTCAAACTGGCCATCTCAGTGGCTAACGAGGAATGTACCTTGGTACAATCCTATCCTATGCTGGCTACATAGTTTATGAGTTCAAGTAATTAATTCTACTCTCACTCATATCGGTGCTCAATATTACTCCCAAAACACTTTTATATAGCTCATACTTAAAGATATGGAATTCTTAAAATCTGCTTTCTCGGGCACTTAGCCCATTTTACTACTTAGCTTTCTCATATGAGTTCTTTAACTTGACTGAAATCTAATATCAACTCAAGTGATTCCAGAAACATACTAGATTTCTTGGCTAATATGCAAGAATCTATTTTTAAAATGTACTTCTTGAACTTAGCTTAAAGAGGTACTCATTCTAGACTTTCTTTTCTTGAAATAGTAACAAGATTTTCAAGAATCCTCAACAACAATGAATCTTGTTCATATATGAGTAAAATTTTGATAACAAAACTTTAATTAAATAATGTAGAAACCAAGGGAATTAACATACTTCACAAAATTTACGGGGATTTAATCTCAACTATTATTTGAAAGTTCAGGGGTGAAAACTAACTTCTATTCTTAAAGATATTCTTGAAAATAATAGTTTTAAGGTGGCCTTACATACCTTGGAAAGAACTCTTGGTGAACTGAAGGAATTTTCTTGAAGGCCCTAACCATTCTTGATTTTACACTTCAAGTTTCTATGAGGGTTTTTCTTTCTTGAACGAATGAATGTGAAAAAGAATACATTTTTGGACTTAAATTTGTCTTAAACTGGCTAGTTTAGGGTTAGGGGGTGTGGAAAAGGTCGAAATTGCCCCTCCCCATTAAAAGAGACAAAATTGCTCGAAATCACACTAGTGCACGTCGCGCAGTAGTGTTAATTTCCAGTTTTTTGCAAATTCCAGCTTTTTGTCGAATTTAGGAAAAAACCAAAGTGTGATTCCGCGTCTCTAGCGCATCGCGGAAGGGGGAAGAAATCTCACTGTTTTTAATTTTTTTGGAAAAAATAATTCGAGTTTTTAACGTTAAAGTCGGGTCGAGACCATCTTCCGACTAAGTTTTTCGCACTGACCGCAAATCTGGTCTCGGATTTGCAATTGGGGCATGGGAAGATACGTTATGCGCAAGATCAATTCTAGAGGTATTTTCATCTTTTCATCGGGTGTTACACTCATCTTTTCTCTGTTTAGTCTAAGTTAACTCCATCACGCTCATAGTTTGTCGAATGTTAGAAACGATTGAGAAACCTTTTTTCTAATTGCCCCCGACTATCAATGGACTCATGCTCTAGGTCGATAAACCAGTCAAAGGCATTTCCTTTCAGCGAACGAATAAATTGTCTTACCAAAAGATCACCATGTGTTCGGGGCTAAACCATATTGACCTCTGATGGTATTTAATATCATGTCTTGCAATTGTTGAACAGATAATGCCGCGACTAAAGCAGATTATTTTTCCTTTTGAAATTTGGTGTCACAGGCCAACCCCGGGGCCATGACTCGTGCCGATCAGGCACTTAAACCAATATCAAATCGCAACACCACAACTCGAAGTCTAAGAAATCTACCGAAATTTCGACAGAGTTTCCTCTGTTTTTATGCCCTATCCTCACCTGCAGCAGCTCCCAGAATGTACAAAC
>JAPFFP010009457.1:0-17318 GCA_026153255.1 Solanum medicagineum
CTTGATTTCGTATTATTTGGCATGAAACATAGATCCCTCCTTGGCACATAAAGGCACTTACCAACTCCGACACAATTGTTCATCGTGTCTCCACCCTTTCACATGGTCCCATACATAGTCACCTTAAAATCTGCATACATACTTGGATACCAAGTTACATGGGTGTCATATGCTACATCTACAGTCCTACAGCTCCAACAATATGACCACCAAAAGAGTCATCTAAAAAGTAAAGTATATTGCTTATTGATGGTTGGTAACCCTAGGGGTGGAAGAATCACCTAGCAAAGGTCGATCCTTTCACGGGGGGTAGCCCAAGGGGTGAGAGGAAAAGCCTAGCCAAGGCCGATCCCGATATAGATTTGCCACTGATCAATTGGTCATTTGTATTACGTGTTGTGCACAGATTATACAGTAAAGGTAAAGTAACAAAAAGAACATAAAGTATATGATCCCATAGTAAAACTAAAGGTGTTCTCTTATCCTTACACTAGTGCATAGTTTCATTTGCACTGTTACTTCATATAAAGTATTTTCTGCCTTATATATTCAGTACTTTATCCCGTATTGGCATCCCTTATGGGGGACCTACATTTCATGCTACAGATACAGGTGCTAGTAGATTTCCCCAATAGGAGTGCAGGATATTCAGCTGCTTTTACCAAGCTCCAGGTTGCTTCAGAGCTTTGTGTGTCTATATCTTATATTTTTGTATTGTATAGTTAGTTGAGGCGGAGCCTGTCCCGACCCTTATCAGATATTTTTCCTCATCTAGATGGTTTGTAGACTATGTAAATTAAAGTGTAGTCATGTCTCGTACTTTAGACACCATGGCCCCAACGGCCTAGCCATATACATTTCCTTTTGGCATGTTATTACTGTTTACTTTCTTAAAGGCATGTTGAATGTAGAAATACCTTATAATATGTATAGAAAGCGCATAGTTATGGGTTGGTTCTCCCGGGCCTTATTAGAGACGGGTTCTAGTCCGCCTTAATGGGACTTTGGGCGTGACAAAAGTGGTATCAGAGCCAGGTCATCCTAGAGAGTCTACAAAGCTGTGTCTATGTAGTATCTTGTTTATCGATGTGTTGTGCACCACATTTATAAACAGGAGGCTACGTGGCATTTAGAAGTTACTTTCTTTTCATTGTTTAGATTATGCCATAGAGCTAAGCGTAATAGATGGATTGTGTCTAACCCCTAAGTTGTTTTGTCCAGCAAGTATGCGAGAAACCAGGAAGAAGAAAGGTAAAGGGGAGGGAGCAGAAGTGGTGGTTGGAATACCTAGTCTGGTGAGACCATTACATGCCATTAGAGATCCGAGAGGCACGTACAGATTAGTTCTTGAATCTCCACCAAAAAATATGAGTGTGAGGAAGTATAGTCTTCAATTTAATTCCCTTGCCAGGTATGCTCCTATTATAGTTGTTACTATGGCAGATAGAGTTCATCGATATGTGGATAGATTAGATACGTATCTGGTTAGATACTGTACCATTGCTTCATTGAACAAAGACATGGATATAGCGAGAATGCAAGCTTTTGCACAGAAATTAGAGGATCAGAGGCAAAGGAGAAGGACACAAGAGTTAGAAAGGGCACAGTCCAAGAGGGCTAGGTCTAAAGGGCAGTTTACACCACCCCAAGGTGAGATTAGGCCTCAGTTTTCTAATAGATCGTCTAGGCCATCATCCTCCTACTCTGTAGCTAGTGCTCCACCACAACTTCAGGGGTTTAAGAGAAATCAGTTTTGTCCAAAAAGTGAAGGGCAAGGTGCTCAGACAACAGGATATTTAGCAGGCCATCAAATGGCCCCTATGCAACCTTGTAAATAGTGTGGAAGAAGTCATCCAGGTATATGTCATGTTGGGATAGACACTAGTTATTTGTGTGGTGTGCTAGGCACGCGAAGAGAGATTGCCCGAGGAGACGTTTGGGTGATATGGCACAACCTACTAGATTAGTTGTTACATCATCATCGTCAGTTCCTCCTTTAGGTGGGGGTTAACAAGCACCTATGGGTCGTAGTAGAGGTGTTACAGGGGCAGCTAGCTCTAGCAGAGTCCAAATCACACTTATGCTTTGTGGAGTCGGCAAAATTTGGAAGCTTCACCTGATGTGGTCACAGGTATATTGTCCATCTTTTCACATAATGTATATACATTAATTGAACCTGGTTCTACACTATCATACATTAGCCCACTAGTTGTTGGGAAGCTTAAGAGAACACCCAAATTATTGAACAAACCATTTGAAGTGTCTACACCAACTAGTGAATCTATTATGGCTGGAAGGATTTATTATGACTGTGTAGTAACTATTTGTGAACGTGACACATTGGTTGACCTTATTGAGCTAAAAATGGTGGAATTCGATGTTATAATGGTTATGGATTGGTTAACTTCTTGCTATGCCACCATGGATTGCCGAACTAAGAGAGTGTACTTCCACATTCCAATTGACGCAGTTATTGAATGGAAAGGCAATATTGAGGAACCAAAGAGTAAATTTATCTCTTATTTTAAGGCCAGAAAGATGATATCTAAGGGGTATATATGTCATTTAGTTAGAGTGAGGGATATGGAGGCAGAATCACTAACTCTTCAATCAGTTCCGATAGTGAATGAATTTGTTGATGTGTTCCCTAATGAACTTCCAGGCTTACCTCCAGAACAAGAAGTAGATTTTGGTATTGACTTACTTCTAGGCACTCAACTTATTTCCATCACTCCATATAGAATGGCCCCGGCAGAATTGCATGAATTAAAAGGGCAGTTAAAAGACTTATTAGTAAAGGGTTTTATAAGACCTAGTGTGTCCCCTTTGGGTGCACCAGTGTTGTTTGTACGCAGAAAGGATGGCACCTTGAGAATGTGTATCGACTATCGACAATTGAATAGGGTGAAAATTAAGAATAAATAGCCCCTCCCCAGGATTGATGATTTTTTTGATCAGCTACAGGGTGCCAAATGCTTTTCAAAAATTGATTTAGGATTCGGATATCAACAAGGGAGGGTGAAGGAGGAATATATACCTAAGACTGGTTTCAGAACACGCTATGGTCACTTTGAATTTCTTATTATGTCATTTGGGCTAATGAATGCACCAGCAGTTTTTATGGATCTGATGAATAGGGTATTCAAGCCATTCGTGGATGTGTTTGTGATAGTGTTTATATATGACATTTTGGTATATTCAAGATCAGAAGAGGACCATGCAAATCACTTTTGACAGGTGTTACAGGTTCTTCGTGATCGACAGTTGTATGCCAAGTTTTTTAAATGTGAATTTTGGCTAAAATCAGTGGCATTTTTGTGTCATATTGTATCCGATGAGGGAATAAGGGTTGATTCACAAAAGATAGAGGCTATGAAAGATTGGTCAAGACCAACGACACCCACGAATGTTCGGAGCTTCCTAGGTTTAGCAGGTTATTGCAGGAGATTTGTGAAAGGTTTTTCATCTATTTCTGCACCTCTAACAAAGTTGACACATAAGGCAACCAAGTTCTAATGGAATGATGCATGCGAAAGGAGCTTCCAGGAGCTGAAAAATAAGCCAACTTCTACACCTATGCTAGTACTTCCAGAAGGCACCGAGGGGTTTGCAGTGTATTGCGATGCTTCAGGAGTTGGCTTAGGGTGTGTTCTAACAAAGCATGGTAGGGTAATTTCTTCTGCATCTAGACAACTATGACCGCATGAGAAAAACTACCCAACTCATGATCTTGAGCTAGCAGTGGTTGTATTTGGTCTGAAAATATGGCGCCACTATTTTTATGGGGTTCATGTTCACATATATACTGATCATAAGAGCCTGTAATACATCTTTAAGCAGAAAGACCTAAACTTAAGACAGCGGAGATGGCTACATCTAATAAAGGATTATGACGTTGATATACTTTACCACCTAGGGAAAGCAAATGTGGTAGCCGATGCTCTGAGTCATAAGGCAATCATGAATATTGGTGATCAAGCCATGGTAAGTCAAGGAGTAGATAAGGATCTACGACAACTAGCTAGTTTGGGAGTTTGCCTTCTTGAGACTTCAAAAGAAGGGGTTGTTGTGCATAATGCTGGGGAGTCTTCATTGGTAATAGAGGTGAAAGAAAAAATAGTTCAAGGATCCTATCTTATGATGACTTAAAGACAAGGTGAGTCAAAGTACGATAGAGGGCTTGGATCTTACAAAAATGGAGTAATTTATTGCCAAAATAGATTATGTGTGTCAGATATTAATGGACTAAGGAAGAGGATAATGGAACAAGCCCATCATTCTCGATAGTCCATCCATCCAGGATCAACTAAGACATATCATGACCTGAAGGGAATGTTTTGTTGGGGAGGCAGGAGAAAGGACCTTGCGGAATTTGTGGCTCAATGTTCAAATTGCCAATAGGTCAAAGTGGAACACCAAAAGCCAGGAGGTTATATGCATTGTATAGAGCTTCCAACATAGAAGTGGGATATGATCAATATAGATTTTGTTACCGGCTTGCCTCTCTTATTTCAGAAGTTTGACTCCATATGGGTAATAGTTGACAGACTCACAAAGTCAGCACATATCTTGCTAGTCAGTAGTGATTATACAGCTAAAGAGTATGCCAAGCTATACATCAAAGAGATAGTCAGGCTACATGGAGTCCCAATCTCCATTATCTCTGGTCAAGGAGCTCAATTCACTGCAAAATTTTAGAAGTTCTTCCAAAGGAGTTTAGGGACACAAGTGAATTCGAGTACAGCATTCCACCCTCAAACAGATGGTCAAGAAGAATTCACCATTCAGACATTTGAATATATGTTGCTTTCATGTGCATTGGACTTTAAACGTAGTCAGGTGGACCATTTACCACTTATTGAATTTGCCTATAATAATAGCTACCACGCGAGTATCAATATGACACCTTATGAAACTTTGTATAGAAGGAAATGTAGATAGTTAATTGGATGGTTTGAAGTGGGTGAAACCACCTTGCTTGGGCAAGATCTAGTACAACTAGCCATGGAAAAAGTTAAGGTAATACAGCAGCGGATGCTAGAAGGAGAGGACTGGAATTCTCAGTAAGGGATTGGCTATTTTTAAAGGTGTCTCCAATGAAGGGGTTTATGAGATTTGGCAAGAAAGGAAAACTGAGCCCACGTTACATACAGCCATATAAAATTATTAAGAAGTTCAGGAAGGTTGCATATGAACTAGAGCTACCCCAAGAGCTTTCAATGGTTCATCAAGTTTTTCATGTCTCAATGCTTCGAAAATGCATAGGTGACCAATCCCGTATCACTCCTATTGAGGATGTGCAGGTTACAGAAGATCTCACCTATGAAGAGGTACCTGTTGCTATTCTAGATAGTCAAGGTAAGAAGCTAAGGAATAAAGAAATAACTTCACTGAAATTACATTGGAGGAACCAATAGGCAGAAGAGATATTATGGGAGGCTGAAGACGTGATGAAATCAACATAACCTCACTTATTTGAAGCTAAGGAGGAAGTGCAACATGCAGAATTGGGGGCCTTAATAGGTACAGACGTATGAACATTTATTGCGTTGAACATTGTTAAACTATCTAATTATGCTAACATTTGAGGACTAATATTCCTAAGGGGAGAGGATGTAACACCTCACACATTACATGAACTAGTTTTATGCATGTGAAGCATGATATCGCTTGGTCAAATTAGTGCCTATTTTTAAAAGTGCTTGAATCTCAAATTAGATGGCGACATGTATGTCTAATGCTTAAGTGGGTCGAGTGTAGATAAGTTTTAAGTCAAATTGAGGAGATTACGGCCCTAAACAAACTGAGAGAAATGAGGTGCTTGCAGGACTTAGGAGTCTAGCAGGTGATTCACCTACTTGCTTATCTTAAACTTGCTAGCTAGACGAAGATGAGGTCCGACGTCAAATCCATCCAAGTCCGATTATGGATAAAGTCCGTGTTAAGGGTGTAAATTTAGCCCATGTTTTAGCATCACAAATGGACTGTATTGTTGTCCTAATAAGAAAAGAAAAAGGGCCCAATCCTATTACAATTCATTTGATAATTTAGGCCCAACTAACTAAAGAGAAAGGGGAAAAGTGGGAAGCAAAGGCCCATGAATTTGCAATCCATTAAGGCCCAAGTGAAAGGGGGAAAATGGTACATTACTAACTTGAGAAAAAAGGGATAAGTATTCAAGAGAAAGTTGGAAAAAATTGTCTTTTAAAGGGCTTACAAGCAACACCTTTAAGCTACTACAACTTGTAAAATAATCAGATTTTCTTAAGGCTTTCTCTCTACACTTTGTAAAGCAGCCATAAGAAGAGTTTTAGGGTTCTTGGAGAATACCTACATCTTGAATGTAATGTTAAGTAAGTTTACTTATGTGTTTAGCATTGTTTTCTTATGGAAGACAAGAGATTATGTTGGTTAGATATATGGTGAAACTTTTGGATAGCATGTGTTCTAAGGATTGTTGTATACTTTCTTGTTTATTTTGGAGATTTTATCTTCTTGGTTGGCTTGATTATGAAAGAAATTTTCTTTTCTTAATTTGTTTCAGTTCTGTAATGATGTATAAAGGTTGTTGCACTATTTGGTTATACATAAACAATCGAGGTTTAACATGTTGTCTTAAGTGTATTGTTTGTAGAAATTGTGGGCTTATTGATTCTGGACTACGGTCTCACGTCCTACATCTATTTTGAGGACTATTTTTGAACTATTTTAGGACTAGTTTTATGTGTATATATGGTGGGGGCTGTTTGGTTAAAGTTGAAACAGGTTTGGAACTGTCGACGTCGAAATGTAGTGAAGGGACGTAACATTATGCTGCCTATTTGTATGTTGTGTAGAATTGTTATGTGTTGTGCTTTGTGGACAGTTGTAAGACAGTTAGGAACTAAAACAAGCTGCACATGATATATATATGAGAATGTGTATTAGAAAATATGATTAGGGGAGGAAAGGTTGAAAGAATATGCTTGGGTTTATAATTATACGCTTGCTGCCCATGTGTTGTTTTATTTATGAGATTGAGCTGCCAAGATATATCTATTGGGTGCTAATGCTTCTCTTATCAACTACAATACTATAGATAAATATTTGGAGGAAGGGAAGGTTATCGCAAGGTAAGAGCTAGGTCATTCAACAAGGTATGTAAGGCTACTTGATTTCATATTATTTGGCATGAAACATAGATCCCTCCTTGGCACATAAAGGTAGTTACCAACTCCGACACAATTGTTCACCGTGTCTCTACTCTTTCACATGTTCATATGCTTCAATTCATAGTCACCTTCAAATCTGCTTATATACTTGGTACCAAGTTACATGGGTTCTTTTTGCTAAATAAAGTTCACGAGTTGTTTCATCTCATACACATTTCACTAGTTGTGTAATGTACTCTTTTCATTGTCGTATTGCTTATTGATGGGTGATAACCTGAGGGGTGGAAGAATCACCTAGCCAGGGTCGATCATATCACGGGGGGTAGTCCAAAGGGTGAAAGGAAAAGCCTAGCCAGGGCTGATCTCGATATAGATTTACCATTGATCAATTGGTCATTTGTATTACCTGCTGTGCACAGATTATACAGTAAAGCAATAAAAAGAACATAAAGTACATGATTCCACAGTATAACTAAAGGTGGTCTCTTATCCTTACAACAGTGCATAATTTCATTTGATTTGTTACTTCTTATATAGTATTTCATGCCTTACATATTTAGTACATTATCCCCTATTCACGTCCCTTGTGTGGGACCTGCATTTCATGTTACAGGTATAGGTGCTAGTAGATTTCCCCAGGATACCCAGCTCTTGTTACCAAGCTCCAAGTTGTTTCGGAGCTTTGTGTGTCTAGAGCTTACATTTTTTTATTGTATAGTTAGTCGAGGAAGGGCCTGTCCCGACCCTTATCAGATGTTTTTCCTTATCTAGAGGCTTTGTAGACTATGTAAATTAAAGTGTGGTCACGTCTCGTACTTTAGAAATCATGGCCCCAACGGCCTAGCCATATGCATTTCCTTTTGGCTTGTTATTATTGTTTACTTTTTTAAAGGCATGTTGAATGTAGAAATCCCTTATAATATGTATAGAAAGCACATAGATACAGGTTTGTTCTCCCGAGCCTTATTGGCAACGGGTTCTGGTCCGCCTAAATAGGACTCTGGGTGTGACGTATCATCACCCTCTCCATGCCTCCCTTGAAGAGCGTAAAATAGATTGTGCCTTGGGGCACCACCTTGATGACCTTCCATTCATTCTTG
Source organism: Solanum medicagineum (assembly GCA_026153255.1). Lineage (NCBI taxonomy): Eukaryota > Viridiplantae > Streptophyta > Magnoliopsida > Solanales > Solanaceae > Solanum > Solanum medicagineum. The sequence goes on from JAPFFP010009457.1 coordinate 8,252, forward strand.
GCCTACATTGACACCTTGGCCTAGAGGGCCATCATCTTCACCTTTTGGTTGAGTATGAGGACTACCACTAACTTTGTGCCCAAATCCACCATAACCAAAGCAAGCACTAGACTTCTTCAAACATAGGCCACCATGGCCCTTCCAACACTTTTGGCACCATGGCTTTTCCACCCCCTCATCACCTCTTTGGAATCTTTGATTTGGCACCCTACCATAGGCAAACCCCTTAAGATGGGACCTCTTGGCCTCATGGCTCCTTCTCTTCCTCAACTTCTCCTCCTCCATTGGTTCGGCATATGTCATCATCTGAGACAAGTCTATATCACCAATGAACATGATGAACCTGTATTCCTCACTCACCAAGTCGGAGACACCCATTACAAACTTGTTCATCCTAGTCCTTGTATCGGACACCAATTGAGGAGCATATTTAGATAGTTGGGTGAACTTGAGGGCATACTCCCTCACACTCATAGTACCTTGTTTCAAGTTCATGAACTCAACCAACTTAGCCTCCCTAAGCTCAAGAGAGAAGAATCGATCAAGAAAAGCTTATTTTAACCCCTCCTAAAGCACCACATTACCATTTCCCTTCTCCCCCTTCCATTGTTCATACCATATTTGGGCTACCCCTTTGAGTTAGTATGTCGCCAACTCTACCTTTTCATTCAACTCAACACCCATGATATTCAAAATTTTGTAGACCTCACCAATGAACTCTTGTGGGTCTTCATCCACCCTTGACCCATGAAATACCGAAGGATTCATCCTCATGAAGTCCCTTATCCTAGCTTTTGGGATAGTAGTATAAGGGGCTTGGGCCCCTAGGTTGACTTGATTGGCCATAACTTGATCAAGCATAGTGAGAGCATCCCAGAGCTCACCACTGATAGGTTGCTCCTCAGGAGTTTGGGCCCTTCTTCCTCTAGTGTTAGGCATGATCTAGCATAGCAAAGAACAATCGTTAGGGGAAGGCTTACTTCGACTCTATAGCATGACTTAGAACATGAAGAAGGGAAGCTTTTCCTAAAACGTCTCGTAGCCTCCTACTCATAGTTGTGGTGCACAACACAACCATTAATAAGACTCTAATTGATGTTATCTGTTGGACTCCAAGGATCTATCAACCTAGTGCTCTGATAATTTCTTTGTAACGACCCAAGCCTAGGGCATAGACGTGACAGGTCAATGAGGAACCAGAAGGGAACCCAAACAAGCCTCATAGCATATCATTAGACATCCTTGGTTGCAGAAGCAATTAGAAGACACCTGAAGAATAGAAATAATGGAAAAGGGGCTAAGGGAGAAGTTGTCATAACATAGAATCAAGAGATAATAGAATCAACTCATGGAATAAATACATAACTTTATCCAATAACACCTCTACTATATAGATAAGAGCGGGGTCAAGACATACAACCGGACTCACCCTCATAGTCAACATAAGCAATAAAGAATAGTGCCTCAATACATAATAAGAGAAACATAAACCAACGTCCCCAAATTGGAGGACTCACCAAGTAACTTGAATGATACCGAATAGCCACGTGGAGGTGGATAATGATCAACTTTGGCTATGGTTCCTACATGGTGATTTTATGTAGGCAAGAGTCTACGTTAGTACGTTTGGATGTACTAAGTATGTAGTATGTAATACAACAAGAGATAGGCATCATAGTCAAAATGCATAATAATAGGCAATAGGCATAATATCACAACATGGCATGTATGATCAATGCATAAGTAAAACATGCTTACAATTCATTCAACTTATATAGATCATAATACATAGGTGTGGGAAGATACCTCAACTAATATAGAATAAGATCAAGTCAGTTACGACTTGGAATCCCGATGATTACCCCTCACCGGTAAAAAGGTGGTCTACTTGTCAAGGTAAACCATACTTCAAACTTATGGGAACATGACCCATTTCGTATGAAGTAACCTTCCTTACGCGAACCCAACCCAATTTCGAAAAGGATTTAAGACCCCACTTCAACTTACAGGAACACGACCCATTTTCATGTGAACCGACCCTCCTTATGAGAACATGACCCAATTTCAGAAAGGATTTTAAGAGATAGTTCACTAGATGGGTCCACTAGTATAGCAAGGGCATAACATCATCCTATGGTAGCATATAGTTTTGGGACTTGGGGACTCGTCTATAGTCTACTCGGTGCTAAATCTAATCCCACGGAATATATAAGACAATCATAGCTTTAATAACTTGCAACAACATAGAGGACTTGGCACGAGTAGCTCATAATATCATTCACCTCAAATGGTGAGCCCAACTTCAATCATAAGAGTAGATCATCATCAACTCTACCCTTGCATTAACAACAACATTAAGGGGCTCACAAGAGGTGAAATCTTTAAGAAAGGGCTCAAACCCAGCTTTACAACATCATTAACATTTCCATGAGTTAGACACATCTGAAAATCATCACAAAGTCTTTCAACTCATAAGACATGCATTGGACCTCCAATTCTTCAAGAAATCATAATCGGACATTTTATCAAACACTTGGCGCGTATGTAGTGCTAGTGTAAAACCATGCAATTCAAAGTGAAAACATGAAAGTACATCCCATATAAAACCATTAATCAACACTTTGTTACACCCTCAAGCAACATACATCAAGACCCTTCATCAAATCCAACATTAGATCCATGATTTAGAGCTCAAAACATTCTAAACAACCATATTTTCAAGAACTCAAATCACTGTGCAGTACATTTCTTAATATACAAAACCCTTATCTTAAATCAACTTTAAATCATGCAATTTAGGTAAAAAAGAAAATTGGGCACCATGGGTGAAAGGACCCAATGGTTCAAATCCACATACCTTAGCTTTGGAGAAGCTCTTTATGAAGATTGAACATGGAGGCTTGAAGCTTGAAGGAAATCCTTAGATCCGGAAGAGGTTTTGAGACTTGAGTTCGGGACTGAAATATTTAGCTAAGTTCTTTGATGAATATTGGGGAATGTCTAGGATTATATGAGGGTAAAATAAAGCTAAGTATAGGTATTTTTACACATGGGAGGTCTAGGCCCAAGACTTAAAGCCTTGGACCCGAAAACAGAAAAATGCCCAAAGATACACACTGGCGCATCGTGCCAGTGTCGTGGAGTACTCTCTGGAAATTGCATTTTGCAATTTTCGACTTTTGCTATGGTTTCTCTAAAATTCATGTTAGACCCATTTCCTTCTCAATTTGGCCCTCGTAGAAGAATATGAAGTCAGATTTTTGAAATAACGAACCGATTTTTAGATATAAGGAAATTAAGATTTCGGGCATTTTCGAGGCACATTTTTGGGTACTTTTGGGTCGTTTCAGAAATAAAAATAGGCTAAGTGCCTAGTTCTAGATCGATACAAAAATCAATATCACGATTAGGTGGAATACCTGGTAGGTCTGTAGGAACGACCTCTAGAAACTCACTTACTATTGGAATAGAGTCAAGCGTAGGCGTCTCCATGCCAGTAACTCAAATATATGCCAAGTAAGCCAAACATCCTCTCTCCACTAGTCGATGAGCCCTAAGAAATGATACCACCCTTTTTGGAGCATAACTAATAGAACCTCTCCACTCTATAGTAGGAATCCCAGGTATAGCTAATGTAACAGTCTTGGAATGACAATTCAAAGTACCATGGTAAGGAGACAACCAATCCATCCCAAGGATAACATAAAAGTATACCATATTTAATACTTTCAAATCCACCTGAGTGTTATAACCCATCAAAGTAATTAGGCACTATCGAATCCTTAACAGGGGTAGAAACATATACTGGAAAATCAAGAGGCTCACATAGCATATGCAAATTCAAAGAAAAATACATGGACACATAAGAGTAGGTAAAGCCTAGGTCAAATAATATAGTAGCTAATTGATTTCAAATTGGAATAATACCTGTGATAACAACATCTGAAGTCACTGCCTCTAGCCTACTTGGAAAAGCATAGCATTGGGCACGGCCACTCGTAGGTTGGGAACCTCCATGAACACTACCTTAACTAGAACAAGTACCACCTCGACCTGAATGAGAACAACCTCTACCTCTCAATGCACCACCCCAGTAGAAGGTTGTGAAGTTTTGGAAGTCAAAGCATGAGAATCTTGATGTAAACCACCAAGACCAATCCTGGGGAAATCTCTCACAAAACATCCCATATCACCACACTTAAAACATCCCTTTTGAGGAATAATATGATGAAAGGAACCCGAATGACTAGTATACCCTCCATCGTTTGAGGGTCTAGAAGATGAGCCGTGAGAAGTATGTGTCGCACTAGAGGTGTTAGGCCTAACATGATCAGTCCAAATGCTGGCATAGCAGTATGAATATCTGTTAGACTAAGAGTGGTGACCTCTCCCTGAGTAAGCTAGACTCCTAGGTGGAGCACTACCATAAGCACTCGAATGATGGGCCCTCTTGCCCTCACACTGCTCAAATCCCTCACGTCAAATCATCTCTAAAAACTTTGCAACATCTTCCACTTTTTGAAAAGTAGCATTAGAAGCAGCAACCCAAGAAACTCCCATGCGAATCAGATAGATCAATCCTTGATAAACCTTCTAACTCTCTCAACCTCAGTAGGAAGTATCATCGAAGCATGCATAGCCAAGGCATGAACTTTAACCTCATATTCTACAACTGACATACCATTTTGCTGCAAACTCTCGAACTTGACCTATTTATGCTCCCTCTCACTGCATGGAACAAACTTATCTAAAATACCTAAGTAAAGTGACTCCATGAAAGTGAAGGTGATCAGTTGGCCTGCTAATAATATAATCCCTCCACCACTGCTTGGCAGGTCCAATCATCAGAAACATTGTGTAGTCAACTCCTTGAGATTCCACTAACCCAAGGTTGTGCAACTTCTCATGACAACTAATAATAAACTCAAACCATCCTCATTTAAGTCACCTGTATAAGTTGGAGGATTCATCATCTTGAACCTCCCAAACATCTTCTGCTCATCCACGGTTATAGTAGGTCTATTAGCCAAATGTTGTGTAACATCCGGTAATGCCATACTGTCAAAACGAGGAGTTATAGCAGCAGCAGGCTGAGTAACTGGAGTCTAAGTACCTGGAGCAACCATCTGGTTTAGAGTTTAGCCTTCAGTACGAGTATGTGAACCATAAGAGGGGACCGACATTATTCCTACTTGAGCCATCTCTTCTAGGAATCCTACTGTACGAACCAAAGTATCTTGATGCACTAGAGTGGCAATAAAACCAGGTGCAACCTGAGAGGGTCCATATTTTCCAACATGATCCTACACATCCTCATGAATCACATCTGCATTTGGAAGTACTGCCCCAATATGACCTTGGGTGGCTGTTGGTATCTGCCCTCCAACATGGGTTGTAGTGTGGCCTCTTCCTCAACCTCATCCTCGCCCCTGCCTCTACCCCGTGTAGTAACACCGAAAGCAAGTGTAGGGATAGGCTCCTGATCACCACTTGCAGATGCATGAGTCCTCACCATCTGTGAGAGAATGAGACAATAGAGTTAGAATTTCAACAAAAGCAAATTTGCACGACATAGAATGTAATAGTAGAAGTTTCCTAAATGTCCTATAGCCTTTCGAAGAAAAATATGGACATCATCATATTGATCTGCAAGACTCAACTAGACTATACTCTTGTACTTATGAAATCCATGAACCTAGAGCTCTGATACACAATTTGTCACGACCCCGAAACATGAGTCATGATGGCAGCTGTACTCCCAGCCGATAGATAAGCCGACCCCAAAAGTTACTAGTTAACTTAATAAGTAAAGTGAAAGATAGATAACAAATGAATCTCCTTAACAATAAATCCATTATAAGTACGAAAGTACGGGTAGCTAAAATACCACCCAAGAATTGGTGTAATAAGTACAAAAGCTTCTAAAATAGTGATGCAAGTCTGAAACTAAGATGACAAGTCTAAATATAAGAAATTTCCTATACGAATATGACAAACACAATGATCAACGAGATAGAAGGAGGAGTGGATTGTAAAATCGCCAAGCAGCTCACCACAACTCCAGGATAATCCAAGCTTAAACTCAAATAGCTCCACCGGATGCGTTAATCCAAGCTTAAACTCAAATAGCTCCACCGGATGCGTGCATACTCAGAATTGAATCTGTACCACAAAAAGACCGCAACAAGTGTAGTATGAGTACGAAATGACGTGTACCCAGCATATCTCATTGACCAAGAATGAAGAAGTAGTGACATGACGATATATAAAAATATCATCTTCTAATCTTTTAAGTTTGTACTATACTTAGCAATCAAGTGTTATCCAAATAGGTGTAATCAAATATCACATTATGTCCAACAACTATAAAGCACAATCAACAGGAATGAGGTGTATAATGGGATGCAACGCAATACCATAAAATGATATATCTCAAATACCAAGTCATCTCTAAATTGTGTATACATAACGCCTCTGGGGAATACGTCGAGGGTTTGTCACCCATAGGGGACCCGTGAGGTTCATCTACCGACACCAACGATCTCTATGTGTCTTTTTGGATGATCTCAACACACTCTCATAAAATCAACCATCTCTAGCAAGGATGATCTCCATGTGCCCAACTTAAGTTATAACAATAATCTCGACATCCACTCCATATCACATTAATATTTATGCTTAATATAATGTCAATAATATAAGGGATAGTGATGCAATACAGTACCACAGTCATTAGTAGAACATATAATCACATCAACTATAAAAAAAATATATGGATTCAATGAAGAAACACCACCACACAATGAAACTAAGTTATACTACACTAGCTAATACCCATATGCTTTTGCACTCTTGAATTACAATTTATCATCCTACAGTAATAAACTTTCCCTTTAGAACACCGGTGCTCGAACCAATGCTTGTCACACCATTAGTACGAGACCCCCATCTTTCACCCTTACTCTTTCTCTATTTCATTATTTAAATCTTAAATTCAAAAAACGTCCTTCAACAAAGTCTAAAAGTCCTAACATACCTCAATTGTAGAACAATTGTCACGAATCATTAAGATTTTGTATTTTCCTTTTCGTAAGACAATCATTCCCAGTCTATCAAATATACTCCCTCCATCCCATTTTATGTGGCACCCTTTGACGTGGCACGGTATTTAAGGAAAAAAAGAAGAATTTTGAAACTTGTTGTCTAAAATCATTCTGAGATATTTGTAAATACACCAATTTGTAGACATCTATATTGCTATATTATTATCTCAAACTCCAAAATTTGAATCACAACAAATGAAATTCAAAACTCAATCAAATACACTATCCATAACTTTAAGTACGAGCAACAATACATAATAGGAATTTCGTTCAAACGAAAGCATATATTCTTTTGAAAAGATGGAATGACTACTATTTAAGGACGTTCTAATTACATCTCCCTCATCCCTACTCGTTCTATCATTACCAGTAAACCCATGTACAATCACTACTATTATACCCCAAACTAACGTGTAACAGCAGGAACAAATTCAAAAGAATAGAATTTCTTCATCTTATTTTCTTCCTTCATAATTCTAATGACCCCAATTCCATATTACTCCAATTTTACTCCTAAACGAAGTAAGGGACCCGCCCACTAATAATAGACAACACACAATAACACTAATATAATAAGCCAAACATACAGTAATACCAATGCACTGTGACAAACATGCAGTAATGCTAATTGAATGATCCAATTTCTTCTACCCACATGTGATGCCCACTTCCTTTCAAGAACAGAACATAATTTTATCTGTATTTAGCCCTCCATCAACACAATAAACAAAAGACAACAACAAAGAAACAATTACTTTAAATTACTTGAAAGTGACGAGAAATTATGAGGAGGCGTAAGTGACTTCATAACCCTGTTTCTTTCTCCTTTTCTTTTCTTTTTAAAAGTAATATGTTGTAATCTAGCTGTTGTATCCCACTACTTCTTTTAATATATGAGTCAACTTTTTCATAGGATATTATAAAAATACAAAAACTTAATCCATTAACCACTAACCATAATAATTATTTAAAATTTACGCGTAAGTTGGTGTCTAGTGTCCAAAATAATCTAATGGGTCATTACACTCCCCCTTCCCCAAACAAACTAATTTTTTTTTTAACAAAAATTATAAATTTTTTTAAAAAAATTCTTGCTTTATCCTCCCTCTTAAAAACAATTTAGATACTATTTTTTTTTAAGAAAATTTTTTTTACGCTACTCACTTGATCCCCCCATTTTTATATTTTTCTTATTTTTAAAAAAGTATTGTTTATTTTCCATAAAAAGTTAAAATAATTTTTTTATTTCTATTATATTAAATACATAAGTAGGAAAAAATCTTTTCTAAAAATATGTATACATATCTATAAAATATTAAAAAATAAAAAAAATTAGGAGCGGAGAGTTAGATGCGGGTGGAACAGAATTTTATCTATTTTAAAAAATATCAATTTCTTTTAGGTAGGAGTAGAGTAGGGGCTAAAGTTTGAACCTTTTAAAATATTTTATAAAAAAGATTAAAAAAATAAAAAGGCTAGGATTATTGGGGGAAGAGGGTGGGCGGTAGAGTAGGTGAGAGAAATACTTCAAATTTTATTTTTTAAAAATTTTCAAAAAATTATGTATTTTTAAAAAAATATTGATACTTTAACCTTTAACTTTTAATTAATAGTTATAATCTTATTTCATTTTGTCAATGTGGAATATATTATCCATATGACATACCATATGGCAAGACTTTATTCGATAAGTGAGGGAGTGTATTACACACACTACTGATGTCTGTTTCTCAAATAATATTATTATTATTATTGTTACTGTTGTTCTTGTTGTTGTTATTGTTGTTATTATTATTATTTTCATTGTTGTTATTGTTCTTATTGTTATTGTTATAGTTATTGTTGTTATTGTTGTTGTTGTTTTTGTTATTGTTGTTGTTATTGTTATTGTTGTTGTTGTTGTTGTTGTTGTTGTTGTTGTTGTTGTTGTTGTTGTTGTTGTTGTTGTTGTTATTGTTGTTGTT
>JAPFFP010009468.1:0-17318 GCA_026153255.1 Solanum medicagineum
ATACAAACCAGTTGTGTCATGACCCAACAATGGGTACAATGGCACCTGCCTAACCCACTAAGGCAAGTAAACCTAGAAAACTAAGCAATTCGAAATAAACAAAAATTTAAGCAAAAGAAAGGAAGACTAACATGATAAAAGTAATGATAGGCGGAACCAATTCTAAAGCCATCCAATATTGATATCATGTGTACAAGCCATTAATTCAACAGAAAGAAAGAATAGTACATGTCTTAATGTCTTAGTTCTCAATTAGAACAAAACATAAAAAAGGGACTCAAAAGTCTGCTAAAAAAAAGACAAGTTGCTACCTCTCAAGCGTCCAGAAAAGCTCGGTCCAAGATGGAAAATAAGGAGATTAGGAGGTACCAAGTTCAATATCTACACAAGTTTAGAAGCAAGGGGTGAGTTCCAATATCACAATACCCAACAAATAAATTTCAAAGCTCTACGCAAAGCAATGAAGAACACATGTATTACTTTCATCCCAACCACATAACTTCTTAATTACAACTCTGCACGTTGGAAAACTAGCATACACAATGTATATATCCACAATACAAGTATTCAACAGCACAACAAATAGTTTTTAAATATTTATAAGTACAAAATTAACCAATATACACACTTCATACAAATATCCATATTAGTACAACAAGTGAAATGAGATGGAATGTAATGAAGTACAAATGATACAATACAATATCAAGTAATCGTGATGTATGTCTTTCCTACGATTCAAATATGTTGATCATCTCAAACTGGAACCAATAGGGGCCTCACATAGACTATGTATCCGTAAAGAAAGACGTCGATCGCTGGAAAAGACCTCGTCAATAATAACCCGATAAAAAAGACCTCGTCAATAATAGCGCAGCGAACGAAACCTTGGCCACCAAAAAAGACCTCGGGTGCCGAAAGAGACCTCGGTAATAAGACTAGCGGATAAAGACCTCCCAAAAAGACCTCGGGCGCCAAAAGAGACCTCGGTAATAAGACTAGCCGATAAAGACCTCAGTTCTAAGTACCAATATCTCTCTCTTATCACTTTCTAATCCAATGCAGATAAGCATATGCACAAAAATGAGTGTGATAAAATGAAATTTACGATACAATGCTATATAGCTCAACATTCACATCAATATTCATCGATCAATGATTCAAAATAATTACGCAACTATTCAAAATAATAAGGCAATTTATCATATCTAAATTTGACATTAGCACACCAGTTCACAAAGCCATATTATGACTCCATCCTGGTCATGGATTCATTTCATGTAATACACACTCGAAACCACTTTCTATTACACTTCAATCATGCAAATAGGAAATACAAGGTTCAACATTCTTAACTACGGGTTAGAAGTCCACTTGTCTTAGATAAAAATCATGATCTCTCTAATGTTGGAGCTTTTCCCTTTCAATTATACTCTAGTAGCATCATAATTTTGTCAAATAATGATTCTCAATCAAATATCAAAGTCAAAGACATAAAGATCATGAAATTTGGAAGAAAAAGGTAAAACAAATGAAAATTTTAACATCGAGCAAAGTTGAAATTTGAAAATCTTTTTATAAAATGTTCAATAGGAATTTGAAATCACTCTACAACTACCATTTTGGTCAAAATTCAAGTTCATGAAAAATCCTGAATTTCATCAACTGAAATTCCTAAATTTGATGTTAAACTTAAGAAATAATCAAGGGGAAGTGCAGATATATGTTGAAAATAGCTTTCCCTAAAGTATTCCTCACGAAAAACTATGTGAAATTGCCCCTTCTTGAGCTCCTAAAGTAAAAAAATAGTGAAAAAGGTTTATTCTCAACTATTAAAGAAAAGTTACTGTTTAGGCAATTTTACATATTGCGATCGTGACTACTATTCATCACGATTGCGAAAGACCACGTGACAGTACATCGTGATTGTTTAAGGCCAAGTTTTCATCCCTTCGTGATTGCAATAAACAGTACCGCAACCGCGATGAAGGTGTATGAGGCATCAGATATCAACAACATATGAAGTGTAAAAGTTACGGAATAGACCCTCGAGATTTGTTTTAAATCCCATACATGCATCCTTACTAAATTCAACATTTTAGGCTCAATGGGATCATTAAAAAAATTGAATTTGAGGTCCCTTTGATCCGGAACACGATAAGTCGTAACTAAACTTAGGGCATTAAAAATACCAAAACATTATCAAAACATCCAAAAATTATATTAAAGCTTATTCTTGCACTAAAATCACCTCTCGGAATCAATGAAATCATCAAAAGTCCAATCCGAGCTCAAAATACTAATCAAAGTCAAACCAAAGACAAACTTTTAACTCAATTTTCAACTTTGGACCTCAAATTCACACAACAACTCACAATTTGATTCCGACAACTCTCTAAGACCAATCTCCATATTCTTGAGCTGACGGGATAGATAGAATTATGTTTCGAGAGCTGAATTTCAAAATGATTCAGAAACTCAAAATTCAGCAACTTAATCCTTCAAAGATATAAAGTCTTTAGCAAAAACTAAACTTTTCACAAAATTTTCAAAAATCAAATTTCTCAACCAATCAAATAAGGCCCGAGACAACTATTGGAGGGATCAAATAGTAATTTTATCAATAAAATAAAAAATGACCTTCAGGGCTATGACATCATCCACGACTAAAAATCATGTTCATCCTCAAACATAATGCAAAGGACATACCTAAATCCTCAAAGAAATAAGGATAACGGGCCAGTGTGTCAGATCCGATCTTTCAAGTCACCTCCCCCACGAGTTAATATTGCCATTGAACCTTTTCTCATGCCATTTCCTTGGTCCTCATCTTTCGTACCTGTCTGTGTAGTATGACCATAGACTCCTCTCATTGATCAATTCTAGACTTAGTTCCATCGTATAAGCAAAAAAGACTCGATTGGGATGTAACACCATAACATAGAAACATGAAATACTAGATGCATAAAAGATAGACTAGATAGCAAGGCAAGTCTATAGGTCACCTCTCCTACTTAACTCAACTCTCAAATGGACCAATATACTTATGGTTGAGCTTTCCCTTTTCCCCGGATCTTATGATACCCTTTATAGGAGAAATCCTCAATCAAATACGGTCACCCTCCATGAATATTAAGGGTCAAACCCGTCTAACATAACTCTTTTGACGACTCTAAGTTGTTAATAACTGACTCTGAATCAATGAACTTGCCCAGGACATCTCTAAGAAAATCGTGTTTAAGTTATCTACTGCAACAAAATCAAACCAACTGATGGGTGATCTACATATTCAGCCATACAGGGCCTCTAAAGGAGCCATCAGTATGCTAGAACGGTAGTTGCTGTTATGTACGAACTTGGCCAAGGGTTAATGTTGGTCCTATTGGGATCCAAAGTCAAGCAGATATGTCCGAAGTATATTCTCCAACACCTAAATAGTCTTATCAGACTGAACGTCTATGTAGGGGTGAGATATTGTACTCATATCCAATCGGTTAGCCAACTCCTATTATAGAGCATTCCAAAAGTTAGAAGTAAATGATGAACCTCAGTTAGAGATAATAGAAATCAGCACTCCATGAAGTTTAAAAATTTGACTAATATAGAGATGAGCCAATTTCTCTATCATGTACTTAGCCTTGACTAGAATAAAATGAGTCTTAGTCAATCGATCTAGAAAAATTCAAATGGACTCATAACCACCCACGATAGTGGGTAAACCCAACACAATGTCCATAATAATCCACTCTCACTTTCATGTAGCAATGGGCATTCACTGAAACTCTTCACCAGGCCTATGTTGTTTGCACGTTACTTACCTACATGTCAAATACTTAGACAAAACATTATGGATGAAGGAATAAAGAGTGAAATTTTGAGGACAACAAATGCCATCAATGGATGCAAAAACGGATGAATCCAATGGTGCAACTCCTAACGGGCAAAAATGCACAATTATTGTGCTAAGTAATGCATACACAATTGAATGTTCCACTAGCTGCCAACATTTTCTTTTATCACAATAAAAACACACAATTGAATACTCCTAGAGATGGCAAATGGGTAGATTAGATTGAATTTGGACGGATTGAATATGGATTGAGCTAAAATTGATTGAGCCAAAATGGATTAGATCACAATCTATCCGTATAAAATATGGGTAAATATGAATCTGGTCAAATATTGTTGGGTAAGAATGGTTCCAAACCACTTTATTCTCTTGAAGCCAAAAAAGATTAAGTCAAAGATAAATTGTTAATGGTCAATCCAATCACCTCAACCCTACTCCTAAATAATTATTTTTGAAAAAAAAATTATTTTTTTAATTTTTTAATAAAAGTTCGGTTCTTCGGCATACCGAAGTTTTGAGACCCTTACACCGAATCGAAGAACTGAACTTTGAAAAAAGAACACCTACACTGAACCAAAAAATCGAATTAGTTTGATTTGATTCGATTTTTCGGTATTTATGCCCGGCCCAATAAAAAATAAAAAAATTATATTTGCCCCCCTCCCCCCACCCTAAACCCGACACCGTACTTAAAAATCGAATTAGTTTTGTTTGGTTCGATTTTTCAATTTCGGTACTTATGCTCACCCCAATAAAAAATAAAAGAATCATAATAAAAAAATCATGCACACAAATTTTTTTTAGACCAATTAAGAATTTTTTATTATGAATTGGGGATCTATGAGTCTATATGAGTATCCATATTTTATTCATTTTGACCATATTTGTATGAACTCTTAAAAATCCATTTAGAAAGTATGAGTATTTCATTAAAATAAACACAAACAAAATGAATTCTTTTTATTTTATATGGATTGAAATTATTACCCTGAATACTCCACTAACAAGAAGGAATGCCAACATTTTCTATTATTAAAATGTACGACATAACCAACAATAGCTTTTCTTATTCCTTTTTAAATATTTTTTAAGTCTTTAAGTGTCTTTCAAGTATATACACTATAAACTTTCATGCCTCTATTTATAGGATTACGTAGAGACATGCAAAATAATAGTCATAAGTATGGCATTAACCATGAAGGATACAAGGGAAAATCAAGGGACTTGAAAGGTTACAAAGGTGTAAAAATTAGTATCTTAATAGTGTCAAGGAGTAGTTGGAGATTTATTTCTAAAGTAGCAGTTTAATTTCATAACAATTTTGTGTTTTTCTTAAGTGATTGTCTCATCTCTTGGAGTTGCAAACTAATTCATTCTCACTCTCTCGATTCGCGATATTTAATATGTGGCGACAATGTCTTGCTCATGTCATGATATTTTCCTGAGAAAAAAAATTGTGAAACGAGTTCAATTTGCCACAAATTAAAGGCATAAAATTATGACCAAAGCAACCATGTGTTGGAGCTTATATTTTCACAAAGGATATAGATCTAAGTGAAATCACATAGTCTAGTTGTAGATAATTTTTGAAATGTCAATATTCGAGCCTAGGGTCTTGTCGTAACATGGTGAATGATGGACCTGAAGGTACCCCACCCAAGCCTTTCAACATTTATCAATCATTTCATAGGTAATGAACATATAATTATAAGCGAAAACTAAAAGGAAATAGGACTAAGGGATCAATCATCAAACAAGTACTAGATTACAAACAACACATACATGTCCAACAATACCTCTATCTTTAGACTTGAACAGGGCTAAGACATGTTCTTAGCTCACCCTCAAATAAAGTAGCAAGGAAAATACAAATAGACAAGTCTAATAGATTTAATATAACTCAAGCTTGAAAGAAAATAGGATATTGACCCCGAACTAGAGGACACACCAAAAGTAGTCTTCAACAATCCACCAGCTAGCAATGGCTGGGAGCAGGAGGGGCAGTGGTCCTTACATGGTGAGATCATGTAGGTAAAAATATGTGTTAGTACTTTGAATGTACTAAGTATGTGGGATGCAATGAAATGAAGAACCATAATATCATAATAGGCAATATGCATATCGTAACAAGGAAATAAGGGCACATGAGATATAAATGATCAATGCATCTTTAAAATATAATTTGGAGTAACATAAGTATCTCAAGTCATCAAATACATACTTATGTGGAAGAAGATCATAACCAACATATAGGACCATGCGAGCTACTAATGGAATGAAACATAACCCCTTACGTTGGTGGGGGAGACTACTTTTTAGGTAAAACTTTGTCAACATAGGTATGACCTCTTTCTTTAACATTAGGGATTTTGTGGATCCAGTATCATAGCCTACAAGGACTTGTATAGTGGCATATAATTAATGAGACAGGAGTTTGCTACTAAGATTTCTCTACCGAACCTCGCCTCAAGTCTCATTCGATACTACGGCAAGTCCCACAGAATATTTATAACTAATCAGGTACATATACATTTATGAGCTTTGAGACATAACTTCTCATAATAAGATTAGCTCATTAAATCATATGATCCATAAAGTGAGAATTGTCTTTTAACAAATAGATTCATCTTTGGTGAGAATTGTCCTTTCACCATCGTTCATATATTCATGAAAAGGGCTTTCATCCTTACTTTCATAACTTTCATAAACATACAATTGAAACCTTTATCATTCAAAATACTTCATTTGAACATTGTATAAAACTAAATGGGTTTAATGCATGTAGGCTTTAAATCATATAATACAAGTGTATGCATAATTTTTATAAAATACATCAATCCAAACCATTCATAAAACAATCCACCATAAACATTCAAAACCCTAGGCAGCAAGTAAGGAAACATCTTACTCATCAACCTTTGATAATATAACATAAGTTCAAAGCAAAATACATTATTTGTGCAATAAATGCATCATAGTATAAGCATTTGAAAAGATATCTTAAACTCATGAAATTCTCATAACTTGAGACTAAGAAATATAAGGAAAATAATTGAGCTTCATGTGTGGAAGGAATCTATTAATGAAACCCACACACCTTGATTGAAAACTTATGGGAGAAACTTGGGATTGGAGAACCAACCTTGAAACCTAGTTTCTTCCCTTCAATGGGACTTGAGAGTTACGAGCCTTGGGGAATTTTGAGTGTAATTGGAGTTGAAAGAAAATAAGGGTGTAATAGGAGGAAATGAGACTGATAAAGGTAGAATTAGACATTAAATGATGTAGTTTTTGGATTTAGAGTACCAAAAAATCGAAACTATCCTTCACTAAAACTGTCATGCAAAAACTATGACCTTGGTTTCCGAGTCATAGATCATTCTATAGTATGTGGATTAGGGCCTCGTCCTTGTTACACCCCAAGTTCCTAAAACTGGCCTCTTAACCTCATTCTGCATACACTCTTCTACAGTCTGTCGTTCCATCTACGGGTCATAACATATCCTTCGTAAGTCCACCCAACACTTAGAATGCTTCCCATTTTGGAACCCAAGCCACAAGATCCTTTTTATAACTCATAAATTGGACTACGGTCCATACATGCTTTCGTCTGGTTAAACTTTCCCCAATTTCAGAAACTTGCTTTGGTCCTCCAATCTATGGGCCATTTTTTACGAGTCATAGAACCCTTCGTACAACAACTTCAAAACTTTAAAATTTCACCAAGTATCTTACCCCATCTATGAGGCTTATTCACGATTCGTAAACCCAATCACGAATAGTAGATTGGCTCGTGAATCCTTGCACCAATATCTAATCATATATTTTTCTTTTCAGATTTTGAATTTTTAGCATGCGGGGCATTACATAAAGCTTCTCAAATTTGATGATTTTTTAATAATAAGATCAAGTCTTGAAAGGAAAAGAATAAACTCAAAATTAAGATAAAGATTTTCGTGACATCTTTGTTGCCGATCATGCTCCATTTATGAGAGATGTGATGTATTATTTGACTATTTTGGTGTTGTTTTTTTATATCAACTTCTCCGGCAAACTAATAATTTTGTTGTGGTTTATCTTTCTATGTTGAATTTGTATTTTGGATGGACTTGGCTTAGAAGTGATGAAGTTCACATATGGATTGTTGAGTTAGATTATGAACATTAGGCCCCAAGGAACTTCCATTTGAGAAGAATGGGTGAAATAGGTTTAAATGTGTTTTCTAGAAGGGTCAGGTATGGATTAAAAAGGAGAATGTGTAAAATCAAGAGATCGGATTAATTTTAGTCGATTTGGGGATTTTCATCAATGCTGGGGCACAGGTGAAAACTACATAAATGATAGGAGTATGAATAATTTTATTTTAACATTAAGGATACAATCAACTAATAAATGAAAGTTAAAGAGATATTTTTAAAAAAAAATTTCTTTTTATTATTACTAGTTTCTGGGAACGTGCTTGCACGTTTATCCCTTCACACATTTGATTCTTATTATTCAAACTTTTGGAAGAATATTGATACATACACATTAACTCATAAATATCACATAGCAGAATTTAAATAAAATATGAACGAGTCGTTATTAAATAAAGATACACTATATTATCAATACACAATGTTCTCGTTGAAGAAATTGAGGGAGAAAAAATTAACCTGGAAAGTTGCAAAATGAAGTATGCCCCAAGTAGGAAAACAATCATTTGTAAGAGAGAAAATAATTCAATAGAAATATGATACATATGGTATATAGTGATTAAATAATTACATAAAATTTAATTAAGAATGTTAAAAGATTATAAAAGTATCACATCACTATGGAAGATAGAAAGAAGCAAAATTGGTTTATACTTCTAATAAAAAGTGTATGACAATTTATCGTTGAAATAAGTTTTTTTAATGTCCTAACTGATTCTGCATTTATGTGAATAAATATGACTTAAGTAATTTTTACTATTTATTTAAATTAATAATTAATTAATTTAAGTATAGGGGTTTAAATGGTAATCCAACTTTTGAGTTAAGAGCTTCCCACTTTTAGTATATATATGCAGAGCCATTTTAAACACTAGACCACTAAAGCCATTGCTCGGGGAACCCCATTTTTTGGAAAAAAAAAAGTACTTATACATATTGTTAAAAATTATGTATATTTTTAATTTGTTTTTAAAAAAACGTGTAAAAGTAAAAAAAAACAAAGAAAAAAGAAAAAAAAAATAGTCATTAGTACATTTCTTCCCCAAGGAAATAGAATATTGTTTGGAATAACTTCCTTATGTGGGAAGTTGAGCTTCCTTAAATATCTCCTAATAATTATTGATTACCTTATACTTACTTTTTTAATTCTCTGTTTTATTATTTTTATGCTCTATACCACAAAAATTTTTATTTTACTACTGTTTACAAGTTACAAAAGAATTATTTTTGGTGCTTCTTCAAATTCAAGAAGTGCTTGAAGGAATTCAACATTATTACGATATTATTATACATCTTATTAAATTCGTGAAACAAGTTTTATCATTCTAATTTTATTTTATAGTTTTACTTTAAAGTTTATTATTGTTCATATTCTTAGTTCATAAGTACATATATTCTTGTTTTAGTTATTGTTAAAATTTATTCAATTAAAAGAAATTATTTAAATATGTCACTAGAAAAATATGATTCGAATTTTTAAAAAAAGAGAGAAAAAGAGAAAACTTGAAGAATTAAATAAATCTCAAAAAGGAGCCCTTGACAAATTTTTAACAAATAATAAAAATCTTGAATCGAAAAATATGGGAGAATGTTCTTCAAGTGAACAAGTTACTAATAAAATTGAGTTAGATGATAATAATAATATTCAAGAAAGATTATTTAACATCAACAATGTCTCAAGAAAGATGAATGGAATAGCTATATTATCAATTGAAATAAAATTGTTAAAACAAACTGATTAGAAAACAATAATTAATGACTTCACATCTAAAAAAAAGGATGCGGTAATACATCTAAGAAATTATTTCACCGAACGTACTCCCCTCTAGATGCAGGAATAGCAACATGGACTAAATGCTCTGTCCAAGCCAAGAAACTTACACGAAAGAGTCCTGACAAATGATGATTCAGACGAGATTCGGCATTTTTAAACCAGGAAACGCTCGGTAGCCATAACGAAAGGTGCGGCTGGATCACCTCCTTTTCAGGGAGAGCTAATGCTTGTTGGATATTTTGGTTTGACACTGCTTCACACCCCCCAAAAAAAGAAGGGAGCTACATCTGAGTTAGAAAGTAGATTTTAAATAAAAAATATATAAGATAATTTTTTTAAAAAAAAAATTAGGGCCCCTCTGTAGAATTTGGCTTTAAGCCTCCGATCTTGTTGAGTCAGTCTGTATATATGATATGATATGATATTAGTTATCATATATTAGTAGTATATTGTGAGCTATTTATTTCCCAAATACAGTTACATGCAGTCTTATAGTGAGATGCGAATGTGTGAAAGCAAATGTTAGAAAAAAAGGAGAGAAGTGATACAATGTGATGGTCCATTTCATGTATTATTGAATGAAATCACGAGGGATCAAAGCAATTTGAGTGATGAAAGTCTTTCCATCTTCACTTTATTTCCTCTAAAGGGCAGGGCAAGACATGTGCCAGTTGCAGTGCAACAGTGCCTGGAAATGGCCCCTCTTTCCCTCTCATGAATGTAAAATACTACACCTGCCTAACATCACCAATTCCATTTCCAGGCCAAAAATGACAAGAAATCATTTTACTATCATATAATCAATACATAACTATACTATTTAATTTGGTTTCATATGACATCTATGTTTTCCATGTTTGAATGTGCACAAGTAGACAATTAAGGTTGTATAAAGTTGAACAACAGGCATGGCCAGCTGGTATCTACCTGACAATTCACTTCCTACGTGGTGTCCTACGCATATTATGCCACATAGAGCGCGCGTATCCACTTGTTTAACTTTATACAAATTTAAGTATACATCTTATGTACATTCAAAGTTAAAGAACACAGATGCTAACTGCGACCATGTTAAGGAACACATTTATGTATTATGTCCTCTATATTACTATACAAGATTTTGAAGCCATTTCTTAGCAGAAAAAAAGGGCCTAAACGTGAAAATATCAAAAGAAGGTTTTTCCTTTTCTGTTTCAAGATCAATCAGGTAATAGTTAGTAGGGTGATCAAATTAATCCAGTGAAGTATGATTTGTGGTTAGGTTAGATTAAGCGAGTTAAGGTAGTTGATATAGAATTAATATAACTTGAATAAACTATTTTTTTTTCTTGATAGTAAAGCAATAATTCTTATTTTATGTGCTCACTGAAGTAGTTCGTTGGTGTTTGTTTTTTAAAAGCAGGTGAAATAGTATTACCCAATTTTTTTTTACCAAATGCCTTCACAAAACTACTTCAAAAGTACTTTAGCTTTAATAAAATTGAAAAACTTTTCGACATGGTGTTTCGTTCAAAAGTTGGCCAGAAAAATTTGAAAAGGTAAATTACAAAAAAAAAATCTACAAAATTTTAAAATGTTAATCACAACAAATAATTACACATTTTTCGGAAGCAGATGATCTAGCAGTAACACCATTGAACCAATCAGGGGTGCAAGGGCCATAACCCGATAAGTTTTCGATATAAATTAAAGTGAAAGTATGTATAATTAATAACTCTGATGGTCTATGAAGTAAGAAGAAAGAATATAGTAGAAAAAAGAGAAAAAGCATTTTATTCTCTAAGATATTCAAAAATTCTTTATAATAAGGGAAAGTCCATTTATTTATAGGAGAAAACTTATTTGATCCCTAACTAGAATTCCTAATGTGATACCTTGAGTTAGGAGACTCTATTTTTAGTGATGCAAAACTCCAACTTGTGGGTGGTTTCATGGAAACACAGTGGTGTGCATTGGGGACTCGTTGGAGGTAATTTCACTAATATAATTGGTGCCTCGTGCATGTGTGAGTGTTCAAATGGTGGTTTTGGGTTCTTGAACTATAGAGCTCCAATTAAGGTGATTCAAGAGGCGTTTTTCTAGAGTATCGTCGCGGTGTGATCATTTTCAGCTGTAGGATCTCCATTTGAGGTAAATATTGTGTTTTTCATTGTTGTCCCCTATTGATTCTTGGCCTAATTTTGAGAAATTCTTGCACAACTCAATTTCTTCCTTTCCGAGCTTGGAATTGTGATCCATTTCGGGGTACAAGTTTCTTCTTATGTTTATAACTATTTTATATAATTAATTTTGAAAATATAATCTCACTTTGACCCAAATTCCCCAAAAATTATATTTGGTGTGAAAATACTCATATAGAAATGTAAATTAAAATATTTTGATAGCCTGACAGTATTTGAAGGCGCTTCAGACACAGATAACTATCATGGAGTGGATTTGGAACACGCATGATCATCTTTGACATAGGAAGCGACTCATGTTCTTGACTGGGCTCATCCTGATATTGTTTAATATATGTTTCATATAGATTTGAGTTATATTTTCCTAGTACCCCATTTCATTCCATTCTATTCTATTTTTCACGATTTCGGGCCAAGCTTTAGAGTAGTATGGACATATGTGAAACCTTAATTTAGGCTTGACGCTTATTCATATTGTGATTTGAATAGAGTATATCCTTTAGTAGGTCTGCAAACAACTTTGGACTAGGTTCAGCCTAAACTTCTTAGGTATGAACCTTTGTTGCTATGATATTGTCATGACCCAAGCCTAGGGCCTAGGCGTAATACAGCGAATGGGGAACCCGATGGGAACCCAAAAAAGCCTCTTAAGCATACATGGCACATCCTTGGTTGAGGAAGGATAATTAAAAAACAATTACATAATTGTAGGAGAAGCTGGACTTTGGACTCAAGCTATAGGGATGCCATTGGGAGAGGATTAGCATGATTACATAGCAAATAAAGTATAAGAGGCGGATAAGTATGACTAACTCTATGGGAGAAGTAGGGGTGTAGGACTTTCATCTCATCACAACATCAAGCAACAACACATAAAAGTGAATGAGGACTAAGGAATGTTTTTAATAGTTACATAAACATAATAGGAGTCGAGCTCATAACACACATAACCATGTCCAACAACACCTCTAAAATGAGTGGAACGGGGACCAAGACATCTCCTGGAATACCCTTAAAGATAAATATTCATAAATAGACAAGTCTTTACAAGCATGAAAGTAAGTGCATTTTGTCCCCAATCACCGAAAGCAATCTTCAATCGACCCGTCTAGCCACGTCGTGGAGGAGGATGAATAGGAGCTCCGGTCCGTACATGATTAGATCATGTAGGCAAAAAGTATGTGGTAGTACTTAGAATATACTAAGTATGTGGAGTGCAATACAACAAGGAATATATGCAATTATTAAACAATATGCATAATCATAATCAACGAATATAGGTTCAATATGACATAAGAGATCAATGCTTAGTCAAAACATGCATGAAGAATTATCAAGTCACATGACATATCATACAAAGATAGGAAGAGACCATAACTGACATGTAAGACGAAGTGAGCTAATACTCGAAATCCTGATGTTCACTCCGCACTAGACAAGGTGTGTTCTACTTTTTCAAGGTAAATTAAACACTTTACCTTATGGGCACTTACCCCATTTCGGAGAGTTTGTTCATAAATGCCTTACGGAAACACCACCTATTTCAATTAAAATAGAAGAAGAGCATTATGGGAACACCATCCTTTTTGGTCTATCATGCAATGACAACTATATGGATCCATTAGCTAATTACAAACCTATGGTGGCATCATAGTTAAGGTACAATGGTTATCTACCAAGGTCCTCTCGGTACAAGGTCACAATCCCAAAGAATACTCAATTAATATTCATAATCATAATATATGAAGTCTTATAATATCATAACAACATCATAAAGTAGCTCATCACAACCATAGCTTCATAATATCAACGATAAGGCTTCATAACATTCATAACTTTCCCAATATTCTCATAGTTCATAGCATACATAATAGCCCCTTTCAGAATTCATAATTCATATGTTTTGCCATAAGGCTTTCATCAATAAAACAAGGTTGGTACACAACATTAGTTAAACATGGTGAGTATGCATATATGCTCAAAATCGTATAAAACTCGAGATGTATAGGACATGAAATCAGTAACAAGGTCCTTTGCAAAGTATTCAAGTAACCTATCATAACAAAATAAAACTTAGTCAGGGCATCTTTAAACCCTCATAAAGCTCATAAATTTCACATGGTATTTCAATACATAATAGTGTACAAAGGTAGAATAGCCTGATTTACTCCATAATGTCAACATGTAAAAGAGTTCATAAAATTTTCATAAATTCCCATGACTTGAAAATAGATGAGGAAGAAGAATGGTTGAGCTTTGTGGAGGAAAGATCTCCACAAATCAAAATCCACATACCTTGGTGTGATTGGAGATGAAAATCTTATTGGAGAATGAAGAGAAATCCAAAACCCTAGCTTGTACTTTCTACTTAAGAGGCTTGAGGAAGCTTGAGAATGTTTATGAGGAGTTTAAGACTTAGGATATTTTAGAATCAAGGAGAATGGGGCAGTTTAGGGTGGTTTAGGGTTGAAAAGGGCTTATTTGGGGGACTAAAGGACATAGCATAGGCTTAGAATATTAAAAAATGTCAAAATTGTCACTTCTTAAAAGCTGTCGGATCAGACCACGAGACCTCGATTATGGGTCATGGTCCTGTCCATGAGTCGTGGAAAGGGGTCTCGTCCTCTTAACTTTGGACCCTTCAGGACCATTCTCTAAAATTCAAACCACGACATCACCTATGACCCGTCAGTTATTCTATAAGTCGTGTTGTTAATTTGTACTCCAAACTTCAGAAGGCCATTTTTGCCACTAAGTCTAGCTTGTGGAACAACTTATAATACATAGTTACCTTCATGCATTGATGGCCTCTTAACTGGAGCTACTGAAATTGTACCCTTGAATCCATGAAACTCAGGTACGACCCGTATTCTATTTCACAGGTTGTATACCCCTTCGTGAAACCATTTACACTTAGAAAAATTTTTAGACTTCATTTCACAGGCACTTTCATACCTTTCAACATGTGCGGCCTTACAATATATTCCCCTTGAAAATATTCATCCCCAAATGAGCTAATCATAAGCTCCAAGGAATAGAATACACGTATCATATGCAAAAATATAACATGTACATAATGAAAAGTTTCAAACCATGATTCAATTATCATTTACGATGCAACCTCAAAATCACATAATCATGCATGAATGACATGAAAATTAAATGCAAGGAAGGGCATTAAAGTAGTAAACTCATAATACCTCAAGCTTGATTAGAATAGAAGAGATAGGGGTATCACTTCTTCATGTCTGCTTCGACTTCTCAAGTGGCAATTTCGACTTGATGGTTTATGTAAGGACCCGGACTTTATATGACTTTAATGGTGCTTGAGATTTGGTTCTAGAAAATTTTTTGACCAAGGTGACACCTTATAGATACCTCCATAGATCGTTGACTCACCACAGGCCGTGTGCAAGAGCCTTGAGGTGGCCCTTGGCCTTGTGCGTAGTGTGTTGGCCTTAATTTTAGAGTTCAAGACTAAGGTTCACACCACATGAACCCCACATGGTTTGTGTGGCACTTTATGGGCCGTGTGATGGCTTGTGTGATGTAGCCTTGGCCTTGAAAACCATACTTTGGCCAAGGCATTTCACACGTGAACCTCATACGGTCCGTATAACCCTTTACGGTCTGTATGGCCCTCCGTATGGGCGTTGATGTGAAAATTTTCTAATTATGGAATCACCGTCTCAAATCTTTATGAAGATTTTCTAAGTGTATCCATATGAAAGGCTACATGGTCCGTGTGCCTCCAAACAGACCGTATGCCCTCCATACGGGACCCCTAGCAACATTTTATCATCCATTTCATTAATGACGTTCCTACAATTTTGGCTACTCCTAAGGGTCTTTTGTGACCTTCTATGTTATCCTAAGACATGCAAATGACTTATACTCTTCTTCTCTCATTCAGATTCATTATATTCAACACTTAGAAATTATTTAAGCTCTCTCTTAAGAACTCCTCTCAAGAACTCTAGTGAAGGCTTAGCTTAGGGATTAAGGAACGACTCTCTTCTTCATCAAATTCTTCTTGTTTGTTCTTGGTGAACTAAGGTATGTGGAAATTGATTCATGGTCCTTTTTAACCATGAAGACCCAAACTCTTCTATTTTGATTTTCATGAAATTTAGCTTACTTATTTTATGGGTTTTTAAAATTATTATTTATTTGATTCAATTAAGATATGGTCTATGTTTTATTGTTGATTTTTAAGTGATTTAAGCCTTAACATGTTGAAATTCATGAGTATTATAAAGATTTGAATATGCAATGTCCCTTTAAAGTTTGTTTTAAGCATGGGTAATCTAAACTGTGATTTAAATGTTAAATTTACTTATGGATTTACTTGAATTTCATATTGAATTGTTCATTTAAGGTTGAATCTCTATTGCCCATTGCTATTCACATATCATTCATGGCTAGTGGTGACAAATGAGCGGATTAGGTCAAATTTGGATGGGTTGAAAATGGGTCAATATAAAATGGGTAATAATTGAACCTATCCATATTTTATGGGTAAAAATGGATTGGGTAAAACACTAGTTTACCCATATTTTAATGAACAAATAGTACTCTACTTTAAAATTCAATATTGATAAACTATTTTTACTTTATTTTTGGATGAAAAATATTAAAAATATTTTATTTAATTATATTGTATCATAAAACTAAATCTGACAACCGATGCGAGATTCGACTTTTAAAATAGGATTCAATCCCGATTCCAAATTAGTCATAGGACCCAACTTCTAACAGGATCCAACATAAAACTTTTGATTCATAGTCCGATCCCAACACTCGAACTGAGAGGGGCCAAGTGTTAGAGTGGGATAAAAAATAATATTTTTAAAATTTAATTTTTTAAAAAAAATTCAACTTTCAACTTTTCTCATATTGATTTCATGCTTATAATCTTAATTTGTAGTGACTCATTGTCACATCCCGACCTAGGGACATGACCGGTGCCCGGTAGGGGCACCTAGACACATCTACCCTAAATTTCCCAATGTATCTGACCTGGAAACCTGCAGAAATTTCTGCAGAATTTTCTCTGTTTTATTAACTAACCTCACCTGCAATAAAAGATCCAGCAACCTCCCAGACAACAATACAAATGTATATCTCTTTATACATAAACATAAATGCGGGCCTACAAGGTCTCCGCTGTGGTCATGTCGCCTAACAATCATGTCATACATACATAATGCGGTCTCGCCGCCTGATCAAGTACAAAATCACATCATGAACCATGTACATACGTATCTGTCCCATACCCACAACCCACTCGTATCCACAGACCTCTAGACATATATGCC
>JAPFFP010009479.1:0-17317 GCA_026153255.1 Solanum medicagineum
ATATATATATATATATATATATATATATGATTGTCTACTAACCTTTTTGATGCAAGGATAGGATTCTTCATTATTGCATACTTGTTCGATTTCTCTCACCCAGTCAGTTGAACCTAATGTGTACGTTTTAGTGTACTCACCCGTACTCCATTTCATCCCTGCCGTTCGAGCACAGAGACCTACATAGGGTAGCTAAGTCAATCTAGTTGATCTTTGCTGCATCCATCCACATCCTCCCAATGATGCTCAGACTTCGAGTTGATATGGGTCTTTGGGATTTTCTTCATTATTCCTTTCAGACTTTGTATCAGACATTATTCTATGAGATAGCTTGTATCTTATGCTGAGAATATTGTATTTACTTTTTAGTACTATCTTAGATGCTCTTGCACTCATGACTCCGTGTTTTGGAGATTTCTTATGTTCAAAGAATTTATTTTCGCTTTGTATTGTTTTTCTAAAATTTCGGCCTAATTATGGGTCGTGACACCTCTGGTAGGACCTCTATAACCCTACTAGAAAATTACAAATCCTCACGGTACCCATACTAGTCGTCCCTAAAGCCCTGGTCCTAGTTTCTGCCTCTACCACCAGGTAACAGAGCTGATCTAGTGGCCTATGAAGCTACATGTGCTATTTTGCACTCTGTAGAGTTTCTGAGCCAATGGTCTTGTGCCTTGCACTTAAGAAATCCCTGAGCGGCCTGACCTCTATTGTCACTATCCTATCGTGCCATTCTGAAAGCCCTGTTACTCTGACTACAAGTAAAGGATAACCCAACCAGCATTGGTATAGTAGTGTTTCTATCATTTTGTCTTTGTCTGGCAGGATAAGAAGAACCACCTAGATAGAAGTACTTGTGATCTAGCAGCCACCATCATAAGCCTGTAACAATTCCTAAAACGGTTGAATAGTCAGACCCTTCTAGAATCTCTTTAGAGGCGTATCACTTAACACCCTAAAACCTAACTGTGATCTACTAACTCTCCTCGCTTCGAGTACACTTGTCACTACCCTTTTCGACCTCAGAACTGAACTGCGCCAGAGAATGGGCATGTAACAAATACCCAGGTAAGACCATCCTAATGTAACCAATGAATATCCACACATAATAATGGATCTACTCTTCCTCGATTGGGAGAATAACTTTGGCATACTAGGAGAGCTCCTGTAATCTTGCCTCGTACTGCCATACTATCATTTAGCGCTGCTCTAGCCGCACAGTATGATCTCAACGCCTATCCACGAAGCTTTTAGTAACAAACCTTGTCATGAAGGCCTCTCTAAACCCTACCAAAGTCACAAGCAAGGAAGCGGGTGTTTAGGTGTTCCTTTTAGTCTGCCACCACTATCCGGCTAGCCCATCTAGTTGATACGGTGTGAACTCCGCACCTAGAGAGTCTAATAGTCTCCATGCTTATAACATCTATATGGAAGCTATTAGAAACTCATGTGTATGCTCTCCTATTGCTCCTAAAAACCTTGATAGAGTCAACCTCAGAATATATACCAAAACATGATGCTTCTGAAAAGGTGTGTCTCCCTTTTGTCATGCAATTGGAGTCTCTAGAGCAGTATACCATTCTGGTGTCTAGGCTAGAAGTTGGGGCTTGTGACTGTTGTAAAGCTCCAAGTTCTACTAGAAACAGCCAAATAACACCTGCACCTCAGGTGTGACCACAAAGACGACTCACAGAACTGGTGCCTCGGGGTATGGCGGAGCTTGGGAATTCTATCTTTGCTCTACGGTTCTAGGGCACTTCCCTATTTGGGGCTGATAGTTCAGCCCTACCCCTACACAGAGTACAAACTCTATGCGACATATCTATGAAAGAATGAATAAATCAGATTCTAGGAAACCGATAGAGCATTGGCAATATGACACGAACGGAATGAACAACACAGAGAGTGCCCTAAACATCCCATAACCTCTAAAAGATAAGTAACTGATGTCTCCGTACCGATCCACTGGATTTTACTCGATGAACAACACAGAGAGTGCCCTAACATCCCATAACCTCTAAAAGATAAGTAATTGATGTCTCCGTACCGATCCACTAGATTTTACTCGATTGTACCTCTATATAAATTAGACTAGTGAACCCTAGGCTCTAATAACAACTTGTTACAACCTGAAATTCAAGGTCAAGATGGCGCCTGTTAGATCTCAAATATAGGCAAGCCAACCCAACCCCACAATACCTGTCCTGAATCACTAATCATAGCACACTGGAAACATATGAATAACCCAAACATAATCTAAGAAGAACATGGACGTCATTTGTACAGAAATACTAGACTCAAGTAAGTAACATATACATTTACATAACCAAGAGAAACTCCTACGTGTAGAAGCCGAAACAATAGTGTACTAGGATAATGTTTGAATCCAAAAGACAGCTGCAAAAACAAAAAGAAACCATATAATATAAAGATCTGTTGGTTGTCACCTAAGTCTCCTGAGTCAACCAAAAGCCCCTAAATCCACGGCTGCGGCTAGTACCTGGACCTGTACCATGAGAAGATATAGAAAAGTAGGGGTGAGTTGTCACAACCCAAGCCTAGGGCCTAGACATGACACGGCGAATGGGGAACTCGAAAGAACCCCAAACAAGCTTTTAACTTGTCATTACACATCATTGGTCGTATAAGCATATAAACAACATAAAAGAGTAATAATAGGGGCAACGAGACTAAGGGAAAATCTTGCATAACATCATAATCAAGAGACAAGAGTCAAGCTCATATCTAGATACATAACATGTCTAACAAACACCTCTAATAAAGAGCGGGGCCCAAGTTAATGCTACCGTGCTCACCCTCTTAGTCTAAATAGACAATAAGGAAGAATTTCTCAATACATAATAAGAGAAACATAGACTAAGGTCCCTGAAGTGGAGGACTCACCAACTAGCTCGAGCAGTATCAAACTAGCCACATGGAGGTGGATGATCAAACTATACTCTTTTATATTTTTTCAAGAATTATGTTAGATGCAATGCAACAAGAATTAGGCATCATAGTCAAAATGCATAACAATAGGCAATTGGCATAATATAACAATATGACATGTATGATCAATACATAAGCAAAACATGCTTAAGTAGCTCATGCTCATATAGGATATCATATGTGTAGAAGAGACCAAGCTAGCTTTTCAAGGTACCAACCCCTTGGTGGTTGATGATGGTTTCACCCCATCACCCCGGCGCTGTGGTACAAACCCCTCACATAGTTGATGATAATCACACCTTGTCACAACAGTGGCGAAGTACAAATCCCTTACATGAATGATGAGTACAAACTCCCACCTTGGTTACCCGGGCTCTTATCCCCCCGGATCGGGTATGGTCTAATGCAACACTTTATATAGAGTATATCATATACGTACGCTCATTTCATCATCATATAGTCATTCATATCATATTTGATGCTTTGGAACTTCAACTCCTCAAGAAACCACATCCGGATATTTTATCAAACACTTAGAGGGTGTCTAATACTAGTATAAAACCATGAAATATAGAGATGAAATCTTGCAGGAAAATCTATTGTAAAACCATCAATAAACATCTTTCAACACCTTCAAGCAATATACATCAAAACTCCTCCTCAAATATTACAATACATCAAATCTTTGTAGCTTAAAACGTAGCAAAATAGTCATAATGTCACATAGCTTTAACAAAGTGTGCAGTGAATTTCATGATAAGTAAGACCCATTTGTAAATCTATTTTAAATCATGTAATTTGAGTAAAAGGAGGCTTGGGTATCCCGGGCGAAAAGAACCCAAAAAGTAACCCATGTATATAGGTGAAAGCACATTTGGGAACACTGAGGCTGAAGACTTCGAAGTGTTGGACCGAGTTTAAAAAACGCAGGCCATGCTTTGTACAGCGGCGCATCGCGAGGGGGTCGCGGATTCCGAGGCATATTTTCTGGCACTTTTTGGGGTTGTTTCAATATGTCCCTCACGGGAACATTTATCCCCGAATATAAAAGAGACGTACAAGACAAAAGTGATCATAAATAAATCAACCCCATCAAGAATGTAACATCACATTTAGAATACCATTTTCAAAATCTCAACAAACGTGTAAAATCATCATAACATGTCAACTTAAATATGAATGCATATGAATGACATAGGGGCTGAAACATAAGACTTGAAAAAACATAGGGGACATAGAATTGGTAACTTGGGCTTGTGGAGTGGAAAAGATAAGGATACCACTTTTGCATATCCGCTTCGGCCTCCCAAGTGGAACTCTCGATTTGTTGGTTCCTGCAAAGGACCATAATGGATGCCACCTACTTGTTCCTCAATCTCTTTATATCCCTATCCAAAATCTGAACCGGAACCTGCTCATTGGTCAAGTTATCCTATCCGACACCCTCAACATCAGGAGGCACAATAGCATTAGGATAACCAACATATTTTCTCAACATAGAGACAGGAAACACCGGATGAACCAAATTCATGTCACTAGGCAACTTCAACTAATAAGCTACCTTGCCAACCCTCCTCAAGACCTCATAAGGACCAACATATCTTGGACTCAACTTCCCCTTTTTACGAAAGCGTACTACACCTTTCATTGGAAAAACTTTCAAATAAACCCAATCACCCACTTTGAATTGAAGGTTTCTTCTTCTCACATCGGCATAAGATTTTTGATGACTTTGGGCTATCTTCAACCTTTCCCTAACCATCCTAACCTTATCAAGAGCCTCCAAACCAAATCCAGTCCCAATAAAGTCACCTCTCAAACTTGAAACCAACCAACAGGTGATCTACAACGTCTCCCAAAACGAGCCTCAAAAGGAGCCATACCAATGTTAGAGTGATAGCTATTATTGTAGGCAAATTCAATGAAAGGAAGATGGTCATCCAAACTACCTCTCAACTCTAATACACAAGCCCATAGCATATCCTCAAGTGTTGAATGGTTCTTTTGGCTTGGCCATCTGTTTGGGGGTGAAAGGCCGTACTAAGGTGAACATTTGTACCAAGACCCCTTTGAAAAGGCCTCCAAAAGCGTGAAATAAATTGTGAACCATGATCCGATATGATGGAAAAAGGAACCCCATGCAATCTCACCAACTAATGGATATAAAACCTTGCATACTCGTCAGCCCCATATGTTGTCTTAACCGGTAGAAAGTGAGCCGATTTTGTCATCCTATAAATAACCACCCAAATGGAATCAAACCCTTTTCTAGTTTTGGGCAACCCAACAACAAAATCCATGTTAATCACCTCCCACTTTCAAGTAGGAATCACTATGTCTTGGGTAAGGCCACCAGGCCTTTGATGTTTGGCTTTGACTTGTTAACAACTATGGCAACTGGAAACTAACTTGGCAATGTCCCTCTTCATGCCTCCCCACCAATACACTTCTCTAAAGCCTCTATATATTTTGGTGGAACTGGGGTGGATAGTATAAGAAGAATTATGGGCCTCATCAAGGATCTTCTCCCTCAAACCACAAACACAAGGCACACACAACTTACTTTGGTACCTAAGGGCCCCATCTCCCCCTTGGGAGAAAAACTCTACATTTCCCTCTTTCACCAAGGCCTTCAATTTAAGCAAGGAGAGGTCAAGATCTTGTTTTGCTATCTCCTTACCAACCAATGATGACTTAGACCCATCAACAACCACAAAACCATCATCACCCACCTTTTTCAAGCTAACCATCAATCTAGCCAATTGATGCACCTCCCTAGCCATCTCTCTATCACCACCATCAACATGAGCTAGGCTACCCATAGACACCATACTCAAAGCATCCACTACCACATTTGCCTTACCTGGATGATAGTTCACACTCATATCATAGTCTTTAAGAAGTTCTAACCTTCTCCTTTGCCAAAGTTGAGATCTTTCTGAGTGAAGACATATTGGAGGCTCTTATGATTGGTGAACACATCCACATGCACCCTATACGAGTAGTGACGTCAAATCTTTAATGCAAACACAATGGCTGCTAACTCTAGATCATGTGTAGGATAGTTCCTTTCATGTACCTTGAGTTGTCTAGAAGCATAAGCTAAGACCGTATCATTTTGCATCAACACACAACCAAAACAAACTCGGGATGCACCACAATACACCACAAATCCCTCAAGCCCATCAGGTAGTGATAATATAGGAGTAGACACAAGCTTGTCTTTCAATGGTTGGAAGCTCCTCCCACACTCATCGGTCCATACAAACTTAACCTTCTTTTGTGTCAATTTTGTCATAGGGGAAGAAATGGAGGAGAACCCATTCACAAACCGTCTATAAGAGCTCGCTAGGGCCATGAAGCTCCTAATTTCTGATGGGGTCAATGGCCTAGGCCAATTTTGGATCACATCAGTTTCTTAGGATCCATTTTTACATCATCCCTCAATTCCACATGACCTAAGAATGCAACCTCCTTTAACAAAAATTCACACTTGTCATATTTGGCATACAATTTCTCCTCCCTCAATCTTTGCAACACAACCCTCAAATGCCCCCATATGCTCCTCCCTACTATGTGAATAGATCAATATATCATCAATGACGACCACAACAAAGGAATCAAGGTAAGGTTTGAAGATCCTATTGATTAGGTCTATGAAGATGGCCGATGGTTTAGTCAACCCAAACGACATCACAACAAACTCATAATTCCCATATCTAGTTTGTAAGGTCGTCTTGGGAATATCACACTCCCTCACCCTCACTTGATGATACCCGAACTGAAGATCAATCTTAGAGAAGAAGCTAACCCCTTGCAATTGGTCAAACAAATCATCAATTCTAGGAAGAGGATATCTATTCTTGATGGTGACCCTATTGAGTTGCCGGTAGTCAATGCACATTCTAAGGGACCCATCCTTCTTTTTCACAAACAACACCTGAGCAGCCCAAGGTGATTGGCTAGGTCTAATAAATCCCTTCTCCAACAAATTTTCAATTGTTCCTTTAACTCCTTCAACTCTGCCGGGCCATAAGGTAAGGCGGAATGAGATAGGTTGAGTATTGGGGAGGAGGTCCATATCAAAATCTATCTCCCTTTCGGGAGTGACACTGGGACGGTCATTTGGGAAGAAATCAAGAAACTTATTTACAACCAAAACCGACTCTATAGAAGTAACTTTAAACTCCACATCTTTAACTCTCACAAGATGATAAAGACACCCCTTAGAGATCAACTTACAAGGCTTTAATGCATGAAATGAATCTACCCTAGACCACCACATCTGGACTTACCCACTCAAGGACGGGTTCATTGATGAATTAAAACTTGACCCTACGGGTTCTGCAATCAATAGAAGCATAGTAGGCATGCAACCAATCCATCCCAAGAATAACATCAAAATCAACTATGTCTAATTGAACAAGATTACAAGGCAACAACTTATGCAAAATGCAAATAGGACAACTCCTATAAACTTTCCTAGCAATAATAGAGGCACCGATAAGAGTAGACACTTCATATGACTCATGTAGCAGCTCGGGGTCAACATGGAACCTTTTAGCAACAAAAGGGATAATAAAGTAAAAAGTGGCACCCGGATCAATCAAAGCATATACATCAAGGTCAAAGATTTTCAACATACCGGCAACAATATCGAGGACCTCAGCAACCCCTTGCCTTCCATGTAGTGCATAAAATCGGTTGTGCCTTGCGGCACCACCTTGAGTACCACCTCTACCCAATGGGACCGCATTTGCACATCGGCCCTTCCCGTGGTTTCTTGGACAATCTGCCTTCTTGTGAACAAGCTCTCCACATTCACGGCATGCATTAGAACCCTTTAAACATCGGCCTCCACGACCCTTTCCAAATTTAGGGCACACATCTTTAGAAGCCACACGACAAACACCTTGAGGCTTAGGGAAGTCATTGGCAAAACCCTATTAGTAGCATGAGTAGGCCCTTGGCTTTTAACAAATCTATCACCCTTTTGGAATTTACCCTCAAATCGGGCCCTCTTGGCCTTATGCTCCCTTCTCTTCCTCAACTTTTCTTCCTCCAATTGCTCGGCATATGCCATCAATCAAGATAAGTCCATGACACTAATTAGAATGGCGGACTGGCATTCTTCTGTTACCAAGTCGGAGACCCCCATCATGAATTTATTCATCCTAGATCTAGGAGCGGCCACCAAATGAGGAGCATACTTTGAAAGTTGATTAAACTTGAGGGTATACTCCCTCACACTCATAGCACCTTGTTTCAAGTTCATGAACACCACCAACTTAGCCCCCCTAAGCTCAAGAGGAAAAGACCGATTAAGGAAAGCCAATTTGAACTCTTCCCAAAGCACCACATTACCAATTCCCTTCTCACCCTTCTATTGATTGTACCATATTTGGGTCATCCCTTTGAGTTGGTACTCCGCCAACTCCGCCTTTTCATTCGGTGCAACACCGATGATATTCAAAGTCTTGTAGACCTCATCAATGAAGTTTTGTGGATCTTCATCCACCTTTGACCCATAGAATACCGGAGGATTCATCCTCAAAAGTAATATTTTGCTATGGTTTCTCTAAAATCGAGGTTATACTAATTTCCCACTCAATTTTTCTCTCTAATCATGAATATGAAGTCGGATTTGTGATATCATGCATGAATTTTGAGATATGAAAAAATTGCAAATATGGGCATTTCCCAGGTATATTTTCGGGCACTTTTTGGGGCGTTTCAGCAGTCTAGTTGCGGATGCACACTGGATAAGAAAATTTTTGGAAAATTATTTTTCGCTACGATTGCTCCAAAAGTATGGTTATACCCATTTCCCAGTCAATTTTGCCCCTTGATCATTCATATGAAGTCAGATTTTTGATATCAAGCATGAATTTTGAGATATATGGAATTTATGATTATGGGCATTTTCGAAGCACATTTTTGGAGTGTTTCACCACTATTAGATCCTGACGCCACTAAAATTATAAGTAATAACTCACTAATCTAAAAAGATCAAGAAGATAAAAATCAAGAAATATACACAAGGAATAATATACAATAATCAATAATAAAAAATAAAAACTCAAAACAACAAAAACTTACACGCACATGTAGCGATGATATTAGGCAACTTGCAAAACTCCCTAACAAATAAATTTTACAACGAATAAATACACAAAAAAAGAGAAACCCAATTTATTACACACAAACAAGTAATGTATGACACTAAATTTGATCATAACTTCAACAATAAATTCAAGTAGAAAATTATAAAACTTGCAACAAATAAATTGATCCACCACAGATCAGTAAGCAACCAAGAACAGTCATAATTAGAGAATCAATATTGTAGCCAAGAAAATTGTATACAAAGAAGAATTTGGAGGATATCACTTGAGAAAGGTTCTGACCGAAATTGCAATGATATTCACTTTGAGAAATAGTGAATGTTGCCGGAAACCGTCAGAGAAGATCTCACCTGAAAATCTTCGTATTGCTGATGCTGCTTGAATCAGAAAAACAAACCCCATATATCACCGGGGATCGTCAAAAATCACTGGATGCAGCCGGAAATAGCCTTGGGTCACTGAAATATTCAAGAGCCGTCGGAGATTGTGGGTCTTGACCAACAAAAAAAAGAGATTTCAGTGGAGACTTCGGTAGAGATTGTCGAAAAGACCTCGACGAAAGTTGGAAGAGTCAAACGACCTCATACTCGCAGAAAAAGATTGACTGGGGTAACAATGTTGCTAGACGCTGGAGATCAATTTGCTAATGAGTACGTGAAAGTCAAAAAAGAAGAAGTAGAGAGAGAAAATTAGCAGGGAGAGAGGGGGTAAATTCTGACAGTGTCTTCGGGGAGTATAGCTCTACCATTTCAAAATGGTGATAGGTGAAATCCAATTGGGTGGAAGAAGTTGATGAAAAAGGAAAAGATGTGCTTTGAGAAGAGAAGCCAATTCATAGATAATTAGTTTTGCTTCCTTAATAATTTTCAATAGCTGTCAGAAATGTGACAAATATCTTTTAGGCGTATTAAGAATAAGTAAGGAGTCACATTCCAAAATATTATATTTAAATCTATTATCCTTACATAACCATAATATATTCCTAGAATCATTATATCTTTTTTTTTAATTTTCTTTGGCCACTTTTCACAAGCACCATATATAATTAATTAAGGATTATCTCTACCACAGTATTAATAGCTTGCAAGAAGATATGAGCATATGTTAATCAGGTGGTGGAGTAGTGAAAACGTATGCATAGTACTATCTAACGAAGAATAAATTAAGGTGGGATTGAAATCACATCAAACAATAAATATTTGTCTGAGTTAGTTATTAAATGATATAGTGAAGCATAAAAGAATAATTTCATTATACTTCATTTTGGAGGGTGAAAATGAAAACTCAATTAAATTTTACAACAGAACACACCTCGTGAATGAGCATGGTTTCTTTATTTTTGATATTCGTGAATCTTAAGAAAAGGAGATTGACAATCATGAATTTGAAGATACTGAAAAATAAAAAAAATAGATTGCTTCAAATAATATCATCTTGTTGAAAAATAAAATAAACGTCTCAATAAAAGTGCGAAAGAATGATTTAACAAGATCATCTAGGTGTCAGATTATTTTTATATCATAAAAAACACACTTTAAAATAATATTTATATTATCTTAATTGAAGATAAAAATATCCAGGTCCATTATTAATTAATTCCTCCATTTTCTTTTATTTGTTGACTTTGAACTTAAAAGCATTTGATGAAAGAATAATTAATATGAGTATTAAATCTACTTCGAGAAATAATTACACCTCAATAATGTGATGTAGA
This sequence comes from Solanum medicagineum, assembly GCA_026153255.1. Lineage (NCBI taxonomy): Eukaryota > Viridiplantae > Streptophyta > Magnoliopsida > Solanales > Solanaceae > Solanum > Solanum medicagineum. The sequence goes on from JAPFFP010009479.1 coordinate 10,792, forward strand.
TAATTTAATAGACCAAATGCATTTATGGGTGTCAATTGACACTCCTATAAGATAAAATTATATTGTTTAGCAAGGTTAAAGCCATTTTATATATGTATATTGCATTGTGGCTCTTTTACGCTTCATAGTAAATTTGATCAGTTATATTTTGACATCTCTTAGTGAAAAATTGAGCTCCTCTACTAGCTACTGCTTGAAATCCTAACACATCACACACCATCAATAATTCACACTGATAATCTACAAAAAGAAATACTTTTTTTGCATATATAATTATTTACTCAAAAAATTTACTTAATATTAAAAGTATTTAGAAAAAAAGATATAATTCATACACGTGTGAAGAAACTAGTCTTCCTATATGTGCAAACTACAACAACAACAACAAACCCAGTGAAATCCCACAAGTGGGATCTAGGGAAGGTAAATTGTATGCAAACATTACCACTACCTCATAAGGATAGAGAGGCTGTTTCTTGAAGACCCTCATCAGATAAATATCAAGCCCCAAAAGTAAAAGAAACTAGATATTAAACAAAGAGAAAATGAAAAGGAGAAAAAAATCGACTAAAATGGAAAGAAAATGATAATACTAAAATACAATAGAAGTACCAAACATAGGCGGGGAAATATCATCACAAGATAAAAATACACGACTAGTTCTACTATCCTACTGAAACACCAGGCCAGACATCAACCTACCCCTACTAGTCTATTAGCTTGCTATCCTACGTAGTGACCTCTACTCCTTTCTATATAAGGTCATGTCCTCGGTAAGATGAAGTTTCACCATATCCTGGCTGAGAACCTCCCCCCAATACTTCTTCGATCTACCGATACCTCTCCAAATAATCCCTAACTTCAACCTCTACCACCTCCTAACCAGAGCAATGTATTTCTTCTCTACACATATCTAAACTATCTCAATCTCACTTCCCTCATCTTGTCAGTAATAACGACCACCTCTAACTTCTCGCAAATGGTCTCATTCCTAATATTATCTTTCTTGGTATGGCCACAGATCCATCTCAATATCCTTATCTCCACGGCCGACATCTTCTGAACATGCATTGTTTTTATTGGCTAGCATTCCACTACATACAGTATCTAATCAACATTCTGTAAAATTCACCTTTATATTTAGATGATATCTTCTTATCACACAGAATTCTAGAGGCTAGCCTTTGTCTCATCCTTGCTGCCCAACACGATGTACGACATCGATATCATCATTACTCTGGTTCATCGACATCTTTAGAATAGCTCGAGTGGGAAGCCTTATATCAATATCTACTACATTCCTCCCAGCACTGAGTTTGCACTCCAAGTATTCTATTTTGATCCTGCTCAGTTTGAACCATTTGGATTCTGAAACATGTCTCCAAACCTTAATATATCATTAACTTTAGCCCAAGTCTCATCAATCAGTACTATGTCATCCACAAAGAGCATACACCATGGAACCTTCTCCTGAATAGACTGTATTAGTTCTCCATTACTAAAATGAAAAGAAAGGGGCTCAACCCAGATCCTTGATGAAGTTCTATCTTAACAGAAAAATACTCTAAGTCCCTTCCCGCTGTTCTTGGACAAGTTTTTTCTCTATCATATATGTCCATTATCACCCTAATATATACTATTAGAATACCTTTATCCCCTAGACACTTCCACTGGACATCCCTCAGAACTTTGTCATATGCCTTCTCAAGATCAATGAACACCATATGAAGGTCCTTCATTCTTTCACTATATTTCACCACTAATCTCCGAATAAAATGAATTGCTTCAGTAGTTGACCAACCAAATATGAATTCGGACTGGTTCTCTAAAATGCATACACCATTTCTCACCATCATCTCCATCTCTATCTCCCAGATCTTCATAGTATGACTTAACAACTTGATTCCTCTATAATTGTTACAATTCTGAATATCACCTTTGTTCTTGTACAATGGAACCATTGTATTCCTCTTATACTCATCAGACATTTTGGAATTCTTCCCAATAGCATTGAAAAATCTAGTTAATCACTCTATACTATCCTTGTCCATGCTCTTCCAAAAATCTATTGGGATCTCCTTGGCTCCGATCGGCCACCCTTTCTTCATCCTACTAATAGTCTGTCTAACTTCCTAATCTCTGAAATGCTTATAAAAACTAAAATCTCAATGTTATCAGAGTAAGTGGACTCACCCAGCTTAATATCACTATTCCCTTTTTCATTTGAGAGTTTATGAAAGTATAGTTGAAAAATTAAGTATAGAAATATCAGAAGATACCACTTTAATAAATGACATACCTCTAGGTTCTTTTTCAAAAATATATGTTTGATCTTACAATCTTTTAAATATATATCACATATCTCTAGGTTCTTTTTCAAACAAAGATGTTTGATGTTGTGATCTTTTTAAAAAACATATGTGTTATAAAAGATCTACTAATGTAAATCATCGATAGTACTTAGTAGCCATTAAACACCATTAAACTAAAACATTACTTTTATTACATTAAGCATGGGCGGCTACAAAGTTTTTCCTCATTTCTAATAGGAATACTTACCTTTATAAATTTCTTTTAAAAAAATAATTATATTTTATAAACACACTTGTCATTTATTAACTAGATATTTCATGTTTTCAAAACATTTACTATCTATAGAAACTATAATAAATTATATTTATGTGTGTGTGTATATATATAGGTGAAATCTGTTTAGCTCCTATGGAGGAACCAACAAATTGAAAGTGCTACTTGGGAGGCCGAAGCGGACATGCAAAAGCAGTATCCTTATCTTTTCCACTCCTCTCAAGCCTAAGGTACCAATTCTAAGTCCTCTATGTAAATTCAAGTCTTGTGTTTCAGCCCCTATGTCATTAATATGCATTCATGTGTAAGTTGACCAATTTATAATGATTTTACAATTATGTCGAGGTTTTGGAAATGGTGTTTAAATGTAATGTTGCATTCTTGTTGGGGTTCATTTATTCTTGATTACTCATGTTTTGTACGTCTTTTTTACATTCGGGGACGAATGTTCCCAAGTGGTAGATATTGAAACGACACCAAAATTGCCCGAAAATATGCCTCCAAAATTTTCAAAATTTTAAATTCCATATATCTCAAAATCCATGCGCAATATCAAAATTCGATGTTAGTCTAACCCCGATTTTAGAGCAATCAAATCAAATTATGAATTTTTCAAGTGGACTAAAAACAGTGGGGATTCGCGTCTATGGCGCGACGCGCCCCAGTGTTATTTTGGCGAATTTTCTTTTTCAGGTCCAAGGCTTTAAGTCTTGGGCCTAGACCTCCCATGATTTTATCTTTTATTGTCATTTTAATTGTTTCTGTTACCATGGATGTGTAATAATATGATGTGAGGCTTGTTTGGGGTTCCTTCGAATTCCCAATTCGCCGGTCACGTCTAGGCCCTAGGCTTGGGTCGTGACAAATATCTATCAGAGTACTAGGTTGACAGATCATTGGAGTCCAACACAGCGCGTCAATTAGAGTCTTATTAATTGTTGTGTTGTGCACCACAACTATAAGTAGGAGGCTATGAGGCATCCTAGGAAATATTTCACTTCTTCATGATCCATCTCATGCGATAGAGTTAGATCCCCTAGGGCTTATTACTAACACCTAACCATTACATTTCACGATATGTCTCAAGCTACTCAAGACAGCATTCGAAATGTTCTATGTGTAATGGTCAAAGCGGTAACAACATTGGCAACTCAACTCAACCATCAGGTGGTTGCTCCCGAGACTTCTAGTAGTGAGAGGGGAGGTAGTGAGGCCAAGAGGGCCCATAATGTGGGTAACTTCAAAAGCCTCAAGGGTAGAATTGATGCCATGTGTCCAACATGTGGTAAGGTTCATAAAGGCCCATGTTTGAATGATAGCAACACATGTTTCGGTGGTAGGGAAGTGGGGCATAAGAAGAAGGATTGCCCCCATAGTCACGATAAGAGTAAAGGAGGTAATGGTGGGATGACTAATCCCAAGTGTCAAAGCTGTGGGAAGTATCATGATGTCCCATGCTTGAGGAAGACCAATGCTTGTTATGGGTGTAGTAAAGTGGGTCACAAGCTAAAGGATTGTTCGTATGCTTGAAAGAAGCATAAGGGAGGCCAACCTTTAAATTTAGGTGTTCGTGTTGATCAAGTGACTCAAGGAGGGGATGAGATGACTGATGCTACTACCGAAAAGTTGAAGTTTTCTTGGCTTTGTTGTGCATGTATTGCTAGGCTACTATTTCTTCTCTATCCTTTTTGGTTGCTAGTGGGGCTTCTTGTTTGCCCAAGTTGTTGTGTGGGCCTTTGGTGTCCATTCTTTTGTTGGATGTATTGCTGCTGGAAGGTTTATAGGTGTTGATCTGGGTTTGCATTATATTAGGTCTTGCTTTGTGGTTTGTTGGAGTTGGTATGGTGGATTTGGATGTCATTATAGGGATGGAATGCTTGAATGCATATTGTGTCTTTCATGGATGGTAAAACCCATAGAGGTAGCCTGATTCCCTAATGAGCCTGTCTTTGAGTGGGAGGTTGTTAAATGGTAGCAAGGGAGGTAGGTCCATTTCATGGCCCAAGGTACAATTGGTCTCTAAAGGGCTGCATTTGTCATCTTGTGAGAAATGGAGGTGTTGAACCTAAGTTGTTTTGTCTATAGAATTCTTGTTGGTGATGGATGAGGCTTTGAATGTCCTTTTTTATATTTTGAATTTCGGGGTAGTGTCCTTTGGTTTGACTAGTACACCGGTTATGCCTATAAGTCTCATGAGTAAGATCTCTAGTCCTTCCCCTAATAGGTTTATAGTGGTTTTGGTGATGATAATGCGGGTGGTTTTAAAGAGGTAGTGCATGTGAATCATTTGAGGGTAGTATTACAAGTTTAAGGAAGAAGGTTGGGTGCTAGTAGGAGAGATAGGAATTTTGGTGGTAAGAGGTTGCCTTCCTAGGTTGCGTGGTGCCCGGTGATGGTATTAAAGTGAACTTTAGTAGGATAAAGGTGATTAGGTGTTAGCCTAGACCTTGACTTCTTTGGGTATTAGGAGCCTCTTAGGTTTAGTGTGCTATTACCAGAGATTGTGAGTAGGTTCTCTTCTATTGTTACTCCTATGACTTAGTTGACCCTAAGTAAGGCCTTGTTGTGACTGACACTTTGAGTAGGCTGATTGGATAGGTCCAGGAGTTGCTATTTCTTGTGTTATTCCTTGCTGCTAGTAGGATTCATGTGAATGATGGTCGATCATTGATCCCTTCAAATCAAGGAGACCCGAAATTATTTTCAAGAAAACCTACATGGATTTTACTTATTTTAATTTGTGATTTGAATATTATGATTTTTAAAATTCTATTGATTCATGGATAGTTTTTGTTTGATGATTTTTAATGTGACTCAAACCGTTATATGAGGATCTACTTTGCGTTTATGAAGTTATAATGTTGCATGTTCCCATTTTGAAATTATTTAAGCGTGAGAGATTACACTATGGATTTAAATATGGAATTAATTATGCTTTCACTTCAATTTCATATCGTAAATGTTGATTTTTAAATGGAGTCTTAATTACCCATATCATTTCCTCATCGTTCATAGCATATGCATTCATATACACAAATTATTTTGAAAAATTATGTTATGGGTAAGCCCAATTTCGTTTTATGGTATGATGTTGATAAAAGATTAGTTATGACAATATTGTGATCACATATATGTCTTTGATTTTGGCTTTTTAAGCATTTTGGGTGCTTGTACCATTTTGTATATGAATGGGCTATTCCTATACATGAGTATTATGACTATGAAATTATGATTTTAGCATTTGAACAAAAGTATGAATTATTATAAATGGTTTTTGGCTTTTAAGCCAAATTGTACATTGAAATGATTTGGAAGATGACTATTGCCTCTTTCAAAGTAAGTACATGCATATATAATTATTCTTGTCGGATGACGACTTAGCTTGTTGTGTTGGGGGTCTTGGAGTAGTTTGAGCTACTTGCATAGCATGTTTCTAATGAGTGTAGAACCCGTAAGGATATGATTTTATGGTTAAGGATAGACGATCTATTTGGTCAATTACAATGGGTTAGTCTCTCACCAAGGTTGATATTTAGTTTAAGTTTTATCCCCAAGTGAGCATTATTAGTATTGATGGAGTTGTTTGGTTGGCTTATGCATCAGTTGTGTTTATAGTTTTCATGAATAGAGTCTTAAAACCTACCTCGATATGTTTGTGGTGGTCTCTAGTGATGAGGTATTGATTTGTTTAGAGATTGTGAATTATTTGGGGGTAGTGTTGCAAGTCTTGTATGATGAGGGGATTGGTTGCTAAATATGATAGGTGTGGATTATGGATAGCAAGAAGGTGGTTGGAGTTTATTAAGGATTATGAATGAGTGTGCATTTATTTTCCCTGGTAAGGCAAACGTTGCGGTCGGTGCTCTAGGTAGCTTAGCATGTTTGTTGATGGTAGCAAAAAGGAGACTAGTGGGGTCTATAGGTTGTTAGATTTGAAGTT